>JTDE01004714.1:0-52284 GCA_014338405.1 Paragonimus skrjabini miyazakii | reverse complement strand
GTCTTGTCGATTGGCTGGATCTGTTGGGTCGTATGGCGTATTTGTGGGCGTAGTCGAATGACGCATTCACTCGTGAGCAGGTAAAGCTGTCGACGCGGACTGCTTCCGGTCGATTCGTGCACCGGTTGTTGACAAACACTGAGGCTTTCATTATCACGGTGAATTGCAGTTTATACGTTGGTCCTTTTTAGGGCGTGTTCTTTCATGCACGAACATAATACCTTTGTACACAATTATTTATAAACTGGATATGCAGAGTTTTCATACATGGTAATAATTGTGTGTAGGCTATTTTGCAGAATGCTTATGATGTAGGCGGTTTACGTCTTAATAAGCAAAGTTAAGTTTGGCCAAGTTTGCTTACGTTTGCTCAATGCGCACTAATTAGTGCGCATTGTATGCGCTCGATGGAGAGATAATACCTTTTAGAAAGTTTCGCTTTTTAAATTGTTTACGTATGCAATCATAATACGCGTATACTGTCCTACTGCTCACTACAGCTACTTAAAAATGTTCGGAAGTCGAAGAACACAGGAATGCAATACAATTGCCATCAAAGAGGACTCTCAGCCGCTGGAAACGATTATGCACGTTAGCGGTGGATTCCAGTGATCGGTTTGAAGGTGGTGTGTTCACAACATTACCGACGAAGTGTGAGCGTATTTCCAATTTTTATTTTTCACTTTGATGACATTGCTTACAGCGAAGCAGGTGCTAACAGATCCTCAGTCGTATGTGACTCAGGGGATTGTGGAAAAGTGTCCAAAGTGATAGAAGGATTAAAAGATTGGGAATCAGAGTATCAGATTTCCAGGAGAGCAGTTGTAGCGCTTTTGCGAATAACCAATCCTTTGGCGACCCTGTGCCAACTGATGTCCGTTCTTGATTGTGTACACCACGTGATTTCCCCTCTAAATTGATAACCGGTGGGACTCATGCTCATTTCGGATTGCAGACTGCCCTGTCACGCTTACCAAATGATGCATCGCTGATGAATGCGAATGACCTAGCCATCCAGCTGCACATTGCTGGCGTTAGACCTTTCAAGTCATCAAAGTTACAGTTACATAGTAAAGCCGGTTACAGCGTCCCGTTTAATGGTTGGCGCTTTTGTTGGTTGAAGCAAACCCTCGAATGTAAACAAATATCTCTTTGATTTGGTCGCTGATTGTGTGCTGTGACATCACACGCAGTCTAAAAAGCAGTTGATTATCAGCCACATTATTTGTGACTCGCCAGTTAGGGCATTTGTAAAACGGAAGCCGGAGCACATTGGATACGCCCGTTGCGATCGCTGTAAGCAAGGAGGTTTCTACATTGATCACAAGGTTACCTATCCCTTAACAGACTGCCCAAATCGTGCAGACGAATCATCTCGGTGTGCCACGAAGCATAGGCGCTCTCCGTTTGAGGCTCTACCTTTGGATATGATACACCACTTCCCTTGCGATTTCATGCATTCTGTTTGTCTCAGTGTAGTACGAAAACTGGTCTCATTATGGCTGGAATCCTCTTGCGTTGCTGAACACGTTGACTTGAGCACAACCGCCTCCTCCCGTCCACTTAAAGACGACTTTCCAAGGATTTGTCTAGGAGGATTGGAGTTTAAGTAATTGGAAAGCTTGTGAATTTAGGCTGTTCCTCTTTTGCATCGGACTATGGGTGCTAAAGAGAACAATACCTCAAAAGAATTACCCCAATTTTCCCGACTTGTCCATAGGGACTTGTGCTCTTGCTCATCCGGTTTCCAGCAGATCTTTCATTGGCTATGGAAATTCTTGCTTGCGGAAGTTCGTGTACGATTATTTCCATTTATATGGAGCGGGGGAAATGACTTACAGTATCCATTCGCTCGTTCATTCAGCGGACGACGTGAAACTTTACGGCGAACTGAACAGGTTTTCCACACTACCCTTTGAGTCGTACACTCACAATGTCAAACGTATGCTACATTTCTCCTGCAATTCCATTTCGCAGTTGTACTACTGGTGGAAAGAAGAGTTTACACTGGCGAAAGTGGTTGAGACCGATCGGCCGTTGCTTGTTGAAGCCCACAACAAGGAATCCAAGAAACAGAGATTGTGCCGTAACAGTTCATTTATTTCTACCACCAGTCCCAACAATGTAATTATTGCACACACCTTGCCTCACGTTATTGTTGACATTGACAATGTTACCCTCAACCTACCCGTTCTGTGTTGTAAGCTTTTCCAAACTATTAATGACTCCTGGGCGCATGGCATTGCATCGTCTATGTTGTACATATATCAGGTAAGCGACGTCAACGACCAATTGTATCGTGTACTTTTTCCGATGTACTATGTGAATGCGTTCTATTCCCAACGTCATCCAGTTCACTTGTTATTCCACTGTCACATACGTTTAACAAAAACTTAATAAACATGAACCAATAAAACTAGTCCGTGTATTCTTCTTATGCTAACCTGAACAGTGTTAACCACAACCAACGAAATGCTATTCAGTTTCAGATATGAACGGGACGAAATGTTACTGTGTGGTTGAAATTAAGGTAGACGACAACGAGGATGTTGCCGTCACCAGCAGCAACAGATCTAATGCTACGCAAACAACAGCGACCATTCCGTGACCACCTGGAAGTGCGTACTACAGGTATGCGCGAAACCACCTGCATCCGAAGTCCGACGACCCGAAGTTACCAGTCAGCATACTGGTTAACACAAATAAGTTACATTACTTGATATCAAACCTACCAACATTTCATTGCAGTTGACTTCGAACATGCAAGGAAAATGGAAGTCAGATACACTTCCGGCAATCTACCTTCAAGTAACGATACAATAAACATGGGATCAATAATCCGAGAGGAAACACCGCGTCGATCGGAGGGGATTTGCCAACAGATGCGGAGGAACCAAGGAACCTCAGAAGGGGGAGGAGTGTTGTATGACAAGCAGTTTTGTTGTGAGTAATATACTACTCACAAGTAGTATGTTACCCATAGGCAACACTCAGGAACAAAAGGGCAAGCTGCGAACGCCAGGAAGGCGGAGGACAAGAAGAGACTATCGAAATAGTGTGTACGCGCTGCGGCAAAAGTTCCATCAAGGCGAATGACTATGACGTATGTAAATGCATGTCTAACTTGTAAATGAGTGCACGAGTTTGTGGTTTGATTTTGATATGACCTATACGAGCGTTTGTGCATTAAACGAATTCTCAGACCAAGCGTCTTTTGCAGCCACAACAACAGTAAACAATCGCGTTTTCCAGACGATGACAGCAATGAAGATGTTAGTGCAAAAAAATAAAGTTTGAACCTACTGTTGTCGATTACTCCATTCTGTCATTCAGCACTGAGAACCGGGTACCCGTCAGTAGCGTAACATACGGTGCACAGACAATAATCCAAAACGACAACAGTGAGAAAGTTTTACTTCGGTTTCTATTACTTGCCAGAAGTGTCCTAAAAGAAGTGGTTACCAAGGCTGATTTTCAACAGCTGAGTTCATCTTTGAATGGTGAGAAAGCTCATTTTGCACCTCATGCACACCATCAGAGCTATCTCACTGCGTCAGTGTACAGATGAATGCATTACGTGCAACCTTGGAACGGTTGACAGCTGAAATCGCGCGACCGGCCAACAAACATGCACCATTTTGCCCCTACCTGTGACATCAGTGAAACAATTACAGGAAGTTGATAGGAAAATCTTGGACTACAGGTTCCACTCCACAATGGTGAATGTGAAGATTACCGACCGGTTAATGTTCTGCCTATAGGCTGATTATTTTCGGGGTATCAGTGCCCCAGTGCTGGAACGACTAATGACCAGGACAGTTGCCTCACAAATCACTATTCCGGTGCACACCAGACGTTCGCGTTGAAACGAACACAAATGAAAGCCTTTTTACTGGGTAAGACCTGCCGTGTAGCCTTCATTTGGTACGTACTTAAGGCAAGTGCACGAGAGAACGGAATATGCAACCACCCAAGACAGCATGCTTGATGGATATTGAAACGGGTGGTTGCATCGTGCAGGGGACAAACGATGTACATAAAATCCGTGCCCACGAGAAAATGTGGACGTTGGTCAGGCGTGTGCGCGGTAACATGACGGCATTCTTACTTATACAGGAGAACATACAAATTGTGGATCTAGATGAACAAAATGCTTCGGACCGGGATATAAGTTAACGCTCCACATTTTGTACATGTGTGAATGTTTGCAATTAATACGTTACTTGTCTTAATTAGACCAGTGTTTTTCCCTTAAATAACATACTGAGAAAGGCAGTACTGTAATGGCTGGTTAGGTTCTGAGATTACAAGGATTGTAGGGGATGTATACGGGATGAGGCTTTGCGGCGTGTTACTAACCAGGGGACATGCTGACAAGAACGGCTGATATAATCGTGCATTTTACTGAGGTGCTATTGGTCCGTAAAACCTCCGTGTGTGAGCGGCTTAAAAAATCGGCGGCAAAAACACTTCCGCAGTGAACACCACGCATTTACCCGACGATTACACCTGATAGGCCACTTGACAAAAATAGGGGAAACACGCGCGAGAAAAAAGTGATCTTCATAGGGCAGTAAAGCGGAAAGCTTGAGGAGTCTGTTCGAATAAATTAGAACAATGGCTGAAATTAAGCAGTATATCACGGAGGTTATAATGACGTTGTAGAGTTTTCATTATTTTGTGCTTCATTTTACTAACATTGGGTAAATGCTGCATCAGACCACATTGTACATTTTTGTTGGACTCGAGTAAAAACAACACAACACGTTTTCCAATAAACTCTGCTACACGTGTTTACTGGTTCTTTCTAGGATGCCAGTGGTTGTCAGCCAGTTTGAAACATCCGATTTGTTGGAGTAACCTTTAGCTCTGTTACTTCACATCCTCGACTACGCTTGAAACAATCCGAATACTTTCCAGCGTCATTGGACGCCTCACGAACATTGCCAATCATTGGTGAGTCCAGTCCCTGACTTCACTCGTTATTTTTGTATTGAGAATTATTATAGTTCACACATCTGTTCCGCTAAAAATTGGTGGACTCGACGGAACAGTTTACTCAACGCGTCGTACGTTTGTCGAGAATTGCGAACTGAAATTCAGGTGGCGCTCTTCGCGGAGTGAATGGCGTCCGGAACGATTACGGAAGCCATATATCAACGGCTACTGATCAGTGACGATCACAAGTTGGCGACTTCCGAAGGCATATCGGAAGTGACGAACATCCGAGTAGATACCCGAACACGCTGTACCCCGTTTCGGCTGTTAATAGGCGTCTGGAGAAAAATGAAAGCGGTCTCTATGTTCCGTCGACGAATTGTTGGAGTACGGCATCAACAGCTGTGTCGGATGCGCCTACTGCTTTACTGGTGATAGCGTCTGCGTCGAAATGGTGAAATATCACTGAAGCGGCCAACGCGTCTTTGGTGAAGTTGAATGAGCCGACGGCTGCTACTGACAACTAAACGTTGCCGTTGGAACGGCCACGGAGCAAGTCGTTCAGAGGCTTAATGAGTTGCGTGCAACGCGAAATAAAACAGCGGTAATAGTTAACCATGCTCTTGAAAAGACGAACAGCAGCAAGCGTTCTAGGGCGGGGAAGGTCGCGAATTGCTTGTACTCTCTCGTTCAGCGGCCGAATGCCGTGTTGATCGACATGACGCCCTAAGAACTTAACTGCTGATTGGCCGGAAACGCATTTATCTGCGTTCACGATGACGTTATACGTTGCGAATCGTTCGAAGATCAATCGCAGATGGTTCTGGTGCCCTACTTTTTAGGGGCTTGCCATCGAAAGATCGTCGGTATATCAGTGGTCGAAGTTCAAGCTTCTTGTGACGTCGTTGAGAAATCGCCGGAACGCTTGAGCAGCTTTCCAGAGACCAAACAACATGCGCAGAACTTTGAAAAAGCCAAATGGTGTGATCACCGCTGTTTTGGCGATAGCGTTTTTGGTGACTGGGATCTGGTGGTAATTACGAACCAGATCTAGCTCCGAGAACACAAGGGTTCCCTTCGGGCTAGCCGTGATGTCCTGAATATGCGGAATGGGGTACCTGTCCGGTGCCGTGGCGTTGTTGAGCACGCGATAATCTCCACATGGACGCCAGTCTTCTGACTTTTTGGTACCATATGGATGGGCCAGATCCAAGGCCTGTCCGACAGACGTATGGTGCCAAGCTTGAGCATGTACTCGAATTCGGCCCGCGCTACCTTCAGCTTAGGCGGTGGTAAACGACGGGCTTTAGCGAACGCCGGCAGGCCAGTTGTGACGATGTGGTGCTGCGTTGCACCAGTTACTGGCAGCAGCGAGATCGGCTATCTGAAGGCGGTGGGGATATTGCTCAACAAGACAAGTATAATTATTCACAATGACCGGGCGGTACATAGGACTAATCGGAACCGTATTGGTCAAAGTCCCGATATCAGACAAATTCGTCTTGCAGTCGACTACCGACGGTGCCGTGCGTTGACTAGCAGGTCGAAATGTTCGAGAAAGTCGCTGCCAATGATTGGCACTTGGAAGTCTGCGACGGTAAAAAGCCATCGGAAAGTGCGGCAAAGACCTAAGTTCATTGCATGTGGACGCTGGTCGTAGATGGTAATAGGCGCATTATTCGCTGCACGTATACTTGATTGCGCCTGCGTGAGTCGTTCGCGAGAATCCGTGGAAGGAGGCTGATATCTGCACCAGAGTCGGTGAGGTAACGAACTTTTGATTCGTGGCCTCGAGTAGAAAACTGGCGACTTCGGGAGCCAGCGACGTCGGTCGCCGCGACGTGCTGGCCGGCTAGTTTCCATGATCCTTTTTGGAGAAGGAACAGGGGCTGCGGCAGAAGCGAGCACGGTTACCAAACGGCCGATGGTACCAGCAGTGGTCGGAGTTGACACAGCCTGCGGGCACTCGTCACCCCACAAAACTCGACTGACGGACTCTCCTGTTAGACTTGCGTGAGGTCGAATGTGAGGCGACCCTCGAGTGCTGAGTGCCTGGATTTGACGTGTGAGCTTGTTCACATGGTGGGTCAGAAGTGCCAGTGATTCCGGCGCTGGCGCGGATATTTGGGAAAACTGTTTCCTGCATGTCTTCTAGATGCGGTCGGCCATATCGGCCCATTGCGACACACCCGCTTGAGAATGGGCACTAATGATATTTTGCGTAACCCTAGGCAGTCACTGGATCCATATTTCCCTTAAGAAGACCTTCTCAAGCTGAGGTGAACCGACGAAACTTTGCATGTGGCATAGAAGCTGTGAAGGCTTCTGGTCTCCCAGCTCAGTAGTACTCAGCAGGTGGGTGATATGTTGAAGATCGGAAAGGCTAATGCACGTGAGAATAAACTATTTAAGCTGCTTATATGGGTTAACGGAGTCCGGCAGCGCCAAAATGTCGTATATCTCTTCCATGACCTGAGGCGGGAGAGCAGCGACCACGTGATGGATTTTCGTTAGTTCCGTGGTTTTTTTATCAACGCAAAATTGGCTTCCAGGTGTGAGAACCAGCTTCGAGGATTATCCTCCCTAAACAGCGCGATCGGGAGGGAAAGAGCACTGACGGAAAAGTCTGGCGAACTGAAAACCTGCTCATGCATAATTTCGACGGCAATAGAAATTAAAATGAAATAAACATGAAAATATAGCGTTAACTTACGTCGGGAAAACAAAATATGCCTGCGAAAAATTAGAAAAGTGTGCGGGCTTACCCGTTTCAATGCATGTTTCAGTGGATTAAATTAACGCTTTCCCAGGTGTACGCAACGACTGCCAGACGCGAAATAAAAATATCGATAATTGCAGGAGACCTAAAATATATTGTATGATAATTACATTGGGTCTCGATTGGCGTTAAACGACACCGATTCGCAGAAGTGGCCAGGGAGTTTGAGGATCCGACCGTCGAGCGCGCGAGTAAGCCGGAAGAGGGCTTACGGTGCCATTGGCGCGCATATACCTACAAGCATGCAAAACAAACAGACGCGATTGCATGTACCAAGTAAGCGGCAAGCGAAACTCCTTAAGATCCTATATACAGTGGGAGCTAAGTTTTTGGGAAGGATTTTGCACATCGTACAGCATACAGACCGGAGTTATCTCCAGTTCAATACAGTGCAAATACCGTCATGCGTTGCCCGGTGCTCTGTGGAGGTTTCGATGTCATGGACTCAGTACTGTTAATTTTGTTAGGGACTGTTGCAACATTTTTGAGATTGCTGCGCTTTGAATGATCAGTGCTGAAAGGCGGCGTCATGGTTTGTTTTTTCCTTGATGATGAACCGCACCAATCATCCTTTTTCTTACACCAGCCATCACGACCGTTCCCCTTACTCTTTTTCAGTCTGGGCCCTGTGAATTTCTAAATGCCAAAATAAGGCATTTTCTTTCTATATTTTTCTCGAGAAGCTTATAATTCATAATATTTCTTGATGCGCGAACAGTCGTTTTGCTCTGGTACGAACTAAGACAATTTATTTGAGTAGGCTCAATTCCGTTTTATCGTCTTTCAATACCGAGCGGTGACTTGTGTAACATACAAACCGGCCGTCTGCACTCAGACTGTCCGGTACACTTGTGGACCAACATTGGGTCGAAGTTGAGATACTGGGGGACAGCGTTTTTCGGAACAGGGGTTTAAGCAACATTCCTGTGAAAGTACGCATAACAAACAAGCATGAGCCAGAGGTACAGTAAACCATTCACACGACTTGCACAAACGTGTACTTAAACAGCGTCAACAACGCAACAGCACATCCTGTTACACAATTAAAATTCAAGCCATGAGCGGTTGCTAGCTTCAAACACCCGTTACACCAATTAGCAAATCTATTGTACCGGCATATTTTTTGTTCAGTTTGTGAGGATTTTTCACATTTGATGTGAGGTTCAATTTTTATGTACACTGATTTGTTTAATACTGTATTAAATCCAGTTTCTACGAGCGCGTTCTCATTTAGCGTTTCGTAGTTAGATTATGGTCTTTGTCGCTAGATATTCAGAAAGGCCTTAAGTAGATCATTAGATTACGCGTAACTCGATATGAACTTGAGTCGTTGGGGAGCGATTCGATGGGTACAATTTTGGACGAGTTCAAAATAGGCAGAGATTTAAATATCGCTTTGAGATCAGGGTGTAAATAGCTCGCGTTCTTATCAGTAGGGTGGTATGCACGTGGATCCAGAGGAAATAACGGCAAAAGTAGTAATGATGATGATAAAAAGATGACCAGAGTGTGTTGACATAGATATAGCAACTAAGGTGGTCTACGACAATCAGGTCTTCAACAGGCTGGCAATAGTTCGCTTATACACAAAGCGCGAAGTACACTTTTTGTCCAGTCTTCTCAGGAAACGTAAGGGGCGAGGACAAAAGAGAGAAGAAATATCAAAATTGTTAGTGTATTTGGTTGAGGAGAGTGTATATACCTTTAGATGATTTGATTTATGCCAGGTACCTACTCAGTGTTTGCGTCTGATACAGTGTAGAGCGGACGGTAAGGGTGTCGATCGTACCTCGGTGTGAGGACTTTCGAACCGACGGTTGAATGATTCTGTAGAATCTGCCGTGATGTTTACCTTCAATTAGATGTTCCGGTGACAGGGAGATCGCATAGCAAATGAGTTGCTCGTACGACACAGTTTGCTGCGTTGCATGTCAGGTTTAAGGGAGTTTCTCTGGGGCCAAATCCAGCGCTTGACTGAAGTAGACCAGTGCATGGATGGGTCAGTTTAAGTAGAATCACGTGGACCATGGTCTCATCACCACGAAGACGACGGTGCTCCAGAATGACCATATCAGGCTGATTTCGTCTCACGGTATGTGACATAACTCTGAGTCCTACAACTTGTTTGGTGTCTCGTCGTTCAACTTGTTAAAGTAGCCTGATATCCTGAAGTAGATAGATTAAACAGGCTTGTACGTTCCACTTTATCTTAGACCTCAACAAGCTGCAAAACCCGGGGAAATAGGTCGGATGCAAACGACCCAGGTTCCTTTGGACTAGGTGCATGACGCCGCTGGCTCTGCGCTCCGCCGTAGACGCTTGCGGGAAACCCATACATATTCCTGCATCATCGTTCTCAGATCACGCTGTTACGATACGCTATGACTTTACTGTTCTGAGGGGCTTGAAGAACTATATATTTCCTTAGATTGAATGGTCACCGGTTTTCAATCCACCGTTCATGCAGTCTGTCGAAATCTGACTGATTTGAATCTTCACTTGGTAAAACAGGTAATGGGGTCAGTAAATGAGACCAAATTTCTATATAGTCTGTAAATATCGGGCGCTGGCAATGTTTTATGATAGTGATGTCGTTGCTGGACATAAGGAAGAATGACTGGCTGTGGTAAACCTCTGGGTGCCCGGTGATTGCCGGAGTGCTCCACGTACACACTAAAACTGTATACTCCGTCAGATAAGCAGTCCATCAGCCACCTTAGTAGTCTTCCAGTAATTCCGCACGACTCTGCCTTAGCTAGGGACACTTGGTGATCGATCCTATCGGATGCTTTTACGAAATCGGGATGCACGATAGGTCTGCCCCGCTGGAGTCGGCTGTCTCTGCCCAAGAGTCGTAGACAAGCTGTAAATTGGTTGTTTGGCAACGACATAGATGCAATCTGTGTTTTCCGGGGGCGAAGATACTTTGAACTTGCCGGTGGGGTCGAATATGATCGTTTATTAAGCTCTTTGTAACTTTTGAGATTGTCGGAATCAACGCAGAGATGATAGCCAGTTACATTGTCGCAGTCCCTGTCTTGCTGAATGGGTGTCATGTGAGGGTGCGTTTATTCTGTGGGGGACCCTGCCCTCTATTGATGAATGGTTGAAGGTAGAATACGGTCGGACTGTCAAACAGTCAGCACACTCGTTCTGGAAGCTGGGTGAGATATTATTAGGACCAGGTGAATTGTGACTTTTTGCCTATGCCAGCGTTCGCAGCACGTCGGCTGGAGGTATCCAGAAGTTTTTGGGTGCCAGGAGTCAAATGTTTGCATCCGTGGCAGCTGAGTTAGTCAGGACCAATTTCAAATGCTACCCGCAACTAAGTGGCGATAGCTTTGGCTGCCCCAATATTTGATCCTGTTGAACCATTTTTGTTGGCGATGCTTGGTACGTCTGGCCTTGGCTTCCATCTGCCAGACGGGTAGGCGCAAAAGGCTTCAGGGTTTTCTTTTGATCATACCAGACTGCCACGTTGCATTCGTTGTGTGTCTCGCTGCAGTGAAGACAAGCCTCCTCAAAACCCTATAGTTGAAACTGACTCCGTGGCCTGAGTTACCGGATGCTTCTTGTCAGTCAGTTTTTAACTTTCGTTGGTCGGGGCAATCTGAGGGGGACATACCTGTCAATCGATTGTAGTAAAATCTTCTTAACCGACGTCCAGTGTGCATTTACAGATAGTGTGTAATTACCTTCGCATGGCGATTCATTTAGTAGCCTTCTGTAGCCGTCGTCTCGCCCTCTCACGCGATGCATCACGTGACAAGCCTATGTCTAAGTGACGCTCACTGTCCTAACTTGTACATGCACACCCACACACCCATTGGCCTGAAAACCTTCTTCCACATCGAAACGCACGCACGTACGCGCACGCGGTCACTACCTGCACACTCAGCCAATTGAAACGCTCCAACTGGATGTGATTCTGTGCGATCAATACACACGGACCGGATGAGCGCTACTGAATTAAGCTTGTACGCCAATCCCCCAGTAAAGAACCAAACTGTTTGATTTAACCCTGTCATTGGCTATCGTCGAGATATCGTTATTCTTTGGTGGGTACTCATGCTATCACGGTTAAGAGTTTCACTATACTTCCCATGGCAGAAAAGTCTGCTAGGTGAAACGTTTGCTGAGTGTTCGAGGAGGTGTCTTAGGGATTCATAACGGTAAAACAGTTTTTACTCTACAAAGGTTTCCATTTTTTCCATCGTGCCCGCTCCTTTGTGTACAACAGAGATGGCTACTGCTTTTTTGATGGCCAAAGTACTAAATAGGGCAACAGCTAGGCACTCATTTAGGGACTCTGGTTCCATTTGCAATTCAGTCAATTCCCGTTGGTACTAATTCATCTTAATTCACGAAGAAGAAATTAAGGAAGCACGGATTTCCCAGTATTCGCACAACTGTTGATACGCGTTTCCCATACCAGTTTGTCTTCCATGATACTCGCGTGGCCAGCCAAGAGATGATCCGTACTTTAGCTGTCGTTATACTTGTAACTCATGCAGGAAAAAGGAATAGCAGAAGATGTCAGCTGCTTGTACTTGTCTAAGGTGAAACCGCAATTGTGACACTGCACATCGTCTTGTACTGGTATTACGTGCCCGTAATAACAGCTGTGCTTGTTGGCTAGGTGAATGCCTGCCGAATTCCGGCGCCTCTGGATCTGATACCAACCAATGTCAAGCAAAAAATATTTAAAATACGATGTATGTATATGGCAAAACGCCAATACCACAATATTCAACGGGTTAAAGTGCCATTGGGTGGCCAGTGACAATAAATGTGTGTACATTTTGATGCATAGGGGACCAACAAAACCAGAATGTGAATGTGCAAACATGGCAGCGAAACTTACGTCCAATTTCCAACCATTCGCGCTTTAGGTCAGAGTGGGTTGATTCAAAACTTAACAAGACTGTGATAGTATGTGTTATTTTTTCGAACCGGTCTAAGAGAGAGGAACGGAAACATAGGGACGCATGGATCCGAGTAATCAATATAACAAAGAGAAGTTTGGTCTCGAATTTTGTTCCACAAAGCCATTTTTTAGACTGTTGAACATGATAACTTGCTCTTTGGAATCCCGCGTCGGAATGCCACACTGACTTTTGTGAAAATTTTCTCACCTTCTGATTATCTTGACAACTCAATTCCTGCGTGGGACGTGGATGATTTTTCGAGCCCTCAGAACGCTGATGATCTACAAGTTTTATGGGATTTCCACAACTTCCCTAAAATCGTACCTTCAGCATTTCTGAGAGTTGAAACCGCTGTCTGGTGAGCGATATAGTAGAAATGGGGTATGTAATTTCTATGGGCATCCGCCAGATACACCGTTCCAATTGTATACTACAGACACGAGAGCGTAAAAGACCGAGCATGAATTCGTTTTTTTTGTTCTTATCTTTAACTACTGTATATTAATCTCCTGCGTTGAACGTAATCTAACCTGCCTTTTTATGTAACGTGGCCATTGACACCCCGTGGACTATCTATGCGTTTGAAGGCCACTTCGGTATGACCAGGACGTCTGAATTTTGTTTACCTCGAGATATCATATATCGTTAGGGAATCTCTCAGAAGATACAATGTATACATAACACACCGGACATTTAGAGCATAAATTCGATGCACTTGGGCTACAGCCCACTTATTTTCAATAAGCGGCGTGGTTTACTTATTTATTATTATTGTATATTACTGGCGAGTAGTAGGAGATGTACGGTCTTTATCGGCTAAACGTTACTTACAAATGACTGCAGGTGTCTTGCTCCATATAGACATGTCAGCAAGCTCAGTTCAAAGAGACTGATGTCGATCAGAAAAGATTGAGTAAAAAATCTGTGGGTCTGCAGTGACTAAGTCAGTAATATTACCTACTTATTGCCCATTATTAAATCGTTCACTGGAGGTCCAAGTTCACACCGAGTTGCACGTAACCTGGCAATCAGACAAACGCCTTCCACAATAACGCACGATAAAAAAATAATTTACATTCGAGACGGCTAATGAAAAGGCGCTAGTACCAGATGACTTTAGTACGGTACTAATGGAACAAATACACAAGGAAGTTAGGTCTCTCACATCGAATGTGAAAAGTCATCAAAAGTTGAACGGGGGATATGTCCGTAAAGCGATTTGGACAATTACGCATCGCCCAGGAATGGACAAAAAACGGAATTGGGCTTCCTTAAAAATAGTCATTGGTTGAGTGAAAGCAAAACGATTGTTTGGGGATCCAGAGATGATAGGAGTTGTGAGGTATTCAGGAAGAAAGAAAATCGTTTTAATTTAACGTTCCGAAATTTACAGAGCCCAAACTAAGTAACAATGAGGGAAACGGCAGCGGTAGCTGAGGTAAGATTAGGCATGATTGAGGCTGTCTATTAGAAGAAGATAACAAAGCAAGGATCACTTACCGGCAATAATCGAACCGAGCAAGTCAATTCCACGAACAACTCAGCGGACCTCAGTGCCGCCAACGCGAGGTTTGTAGACGAAAGTAGCTTGGTAAGTTCCGCAGAAATATTCGTGGTTCCAGCGTCAGAGTTCGTGGTTTCCTAAAAAGTGGAGGTGAGGGACGTCTGCGTTAATCTTGAGTATTGACGGCGAAAACAAAAGTAGTCGTATCACAACAATAACTAGAAGCCTTGCAACGACTGTAGAGGAAGAAGCGACGAGTTTCACATGTAGGTTATCCAACAAGTGAGGGAGGTTGTGGCAATTCCATTTTTGTGAAGTAAGTTGGTAGTAGGTCGATGCCCACATTCAAAAGAATTTCGAGGTCCTCTGTAACTACGCCCGTAAAATTGTTCTTAAATTGAAAGTCAGACGGAACACCTATCTGACCACTCGAACGCTTGGGCGAAGTCCACACGGTCCGTGTTCAGGCGGGTTGGAAATATGATTTCCAGGAAGCTGAAGCTGCTCACCAGGGGCACAAAACTGCTTGAAATGTTCAACGTCTTCATACTACTCAAGAGTAATTCACCTTAGATTTAATTTCGGATTAGGGGACGGTAAAAAACCCAATGCTCATCGTGCCAACACAGTCAATCCGGAAGCTCTGATCGTGTTTATCCTGAAAATTCAAACAGCTGTCAGGTTACGCTCAGATGGTTTATGATGTGACTGGGTCTACCTGCAGAGCGCTTGGAAACAGTTGAAATAAACTTTGGAGAGGTGGGTGACTTTATGGGGCATGTTGGGTCAGCAGGCTCCCAACCAAAGAATATGCCGAGGATTTATCGGTTTGTCACGTTACTGCAGTGTGGCGAGTCTTCTGAGGGATAGCAGTGTCAATGCCCCTGGGGTGTCATCAAGCCGTTTAGGCCGATGTAACTGAGAGATATGTTGCCTCATAGATGTGATTAAATGAGCAAGACCAATACTGGCCCGGAAGAAAGCAGACCGGTGGACTCACGTTGTCACAATCTTAGAAGAAATGAAGGTATTTTCAATATTCTCAATCTAGCTTCAGCCCTGCAACAAGCGCAAACAAATTGGGCACACTCTGCTTCGCGCGGTGCCAGTAACATGCACCGCTCTGCTGTTATAAACACCCAAAATGTGTGCAGCCACGCTTTGCAGATAAAGCTGTGTTTGGCTTTGTCCTTCACTTGAACCATATTCGAACACGGGTTGCGATTTGAAACTTCGAACAGTGTGCTCAACGACTTGGACAGTTCTATGTGATCCAAGGATGATGGGCTAAGTTGAAATTTATATTTGAAAGTCATAAGCATTTTATGAACGAATGACGATAAAATATTGCAAACAAAATCAAATGCAAATGTTAACTTCAGGGATTCAAATTTCTCTAGAGGGATTCCAGTTGTTAATAATCCTATTCTGGTTTGGAGATCCGGCCAGTCCGTCCTATTCGGTATCAAGCAGGTGCTCATTTATGTGGGTGGGATCCGTTGAGAAAGGTGTACAACAGCTTTTGTAGATAACCGAGTAAAAAGCACAGAATAAAATGAACAACCTGACCGTTTTGTGTAAATAACAAACTGACAAGACTCCGAAAAGATCTCTAGAAGTCCAGATGACAAATTCAAATGTAAGGTTGTTCTGGTAGTTAGTAACGACTCAGAAAGATGAGTGTGACCTGGGGACAGTCCATATGCGGAAATTGTAGTTTCCTGTCACGGTCTCGTAAACTGGCAAGGCCCTTGGCTTTTAGAACTGCTTCACGAGAACTGAGCTGACAAATGTGAGATAATTAGGGCGCCCGTTGAAACTCCCCAAACATACTTTGCAAAGAAATAATCGGTATAATCAACTTATTGTTTTCTTTGAGACTCTGTGTTTCTGCTATGTGATTTGGCGGTTCGAAACGAATGTGCTTCATTTTAATACAGTCTAGGTGGTTGCAGAGAGGACTAGGGAGTTGGTTCTTATGTAGTTCTTCCGATGTAAAATGCAACCCTCAAAGTTTCATCGGGTTTGAGGCCGAATAATAATGTATATATATATATATCTCGACGCCTTTGTGAGAAAAAGGCCCGGATGTGCGCAATTATAGCAGATAGTCATGGGTAATACAACGCAATAAATAGTTACGCAATACGACAAACATGAAATCCGTCAGCATAAGAACTGCGTAATCAGCGGGGAAAGGATCGTTTTCCACAGGAATTAAATGCACGCACCATGAAAGAAGATAGTTCGCTTGTTGCACAGCTTCAGTCCAAAAGGTATGATGTTACATTAACCTACCTTTCACGAGGTTATGTATAGGCGGAAGTTTCAAATAGTTCAAGGTTACGCCGCAGAACACGTCCGAGTGTCTCTTCAGATGAGTTCGCCTTTACTTAACATAAATATTGTCGGGAAAATGTTGAAACAAATTGGCTTGGGCGAGGGAGGACGGGAATGTCAAAAGTCGGGCAATCAGTTAGGCGGACTCTAGCGCAGGACGTCGCCGACTGCTTGAAAATGCTTAGAAGTTGAAAGTCTTGCAAATCGTTCGTTTAGTACGAGGTTGCAAGTGCCCACTGGTTGTAGAAGTTTTATTTGCATAACGGGTGTTCGTGAGCGTGAGAAAAAAAACACAATCTCACTTTTCAAGTTGGAAAATGCGAATTAATCATATGCAACATGTAACAGAGAATTCGTGCTGTTAATAGTTTTGCTTATATTGAAGTATATAAAATTAGCAAGTGATTGTAATATCTGAGTAACCGGCAGCTACTTCTAGAATGATTACCACACGGTAATCAAAACTCCGTACAAAGTTGTGACGCCAGTTTGCTTTCTAGGGCTGATGCTTAAGCTAACGTCCATATTTCGTAACACACAAAGGTTGTTAGATGGTTAACAAAGAGGGTTTGAGGCGGGGGATGCAGCACATGATCTGAATCGAGGTTTTAATGCAGTTGTGTAAAGTATACTGAAAGAGTATTTTATCCACAGTCCTCTGTGGAGATTTTTCGTATGCTAGTCAATAGACCGTTAATACCGGTTACACCCGATTTTTTTTGCTACCATGAAGTGGCGGTCAAGCTTGTGAGTTGTTTTGACCGAACAGGCTGTGGCTTCGGTCCTTGCTGGTTCCATCATGTCAGATTGCCTAAAGGGGGCAGCTAGAAAAAAGACTGATGCGTTCATTGTGGATGGTGCCAATTTGCTGTGTTTGGGTTCCGGTCGATTGTGTGACTGTAAGATAGATCTGCCTTTGCAACATTATTGTTTCTGTGCGAGTGTGTTGAAGTTCCTGGGATGTGACTGCCAAGCCTGTTCTCGATAGTTGACGCAGTTGCGTATGTGTGCCACCTGTTGCCTTGTGGTAAAGGCTTTTGGGTCATGAGCCTTGGTTAACTACCCTATTAGCCCACCTGTCTAGTTCCTCGTGTCCTGGAGGTATCCGGAGCCACATAAATCATGATGATACAAAATAACCCACATTTCGTACTGTATCGGCCGTTGCGCAGGATAAACCGGGTCGCCCTATCTGATACGAACAGCAGGGTGAATACGCATAAATATGCTACCGTTAGACACACTCCAATACTGCCTCTTCAACACGAGTCCTCGAGGCGATAATGCTCAGTTGAATCCCAGTAACCCCTAGGACAGGCCCTGGGACGCAGGATGCTTCTCACTGGGACATGAATGTGCGCACGCTGCGGGATCAGTGCAACTCCACAAAATGGTCTAAATGGCGCCCCACACTGATCGCGATGGAACTGCGTCGTTACGGAATCGAGGTTGCGACCTTGAGAGACAAGGCTTACGGACCAAAGTAAGTTGCGAGAAACGGGTGCTAGTTGCACCTTTTGTTGGGTAGATTATTCAGTGGACGGTGCTCGGAAGAGTGGTTTCTAACTCATAATCGCTGATCACACCGATGCTCTGATGATAGGTCAGTTGCACGGCGTCAGCACTCAAATGCCACCCATGCGCCTGCGACTCGGCCGAGGTAAGTATGCTTAGTCTGTTAGTGTTTTTGGTCTAACTGTGTCACACTGATGATACAAATGACCAGTTCTATGACCAAATGTCCGCCACAATCCGTTCGGCGCCGGTGAGTAACCGACTGTTTGTTCTGGTTGATTGAACGCTCGAGTCGGATGTGACTCGGTAGCCTAGCTGGCAGTCATTGGACCCCATAGTATTGGTTCAGTCAACGAGAACGGCGGTCGTCTGTTCCATCTCTGTGCTACTCACGGGCTGGTTATTACAAACACTTGATTCCATCTGGATGGGAGCAACATCACGACGTGGATTAATCCACGAGGCGGTCATCGCCATTTGCCTGACTACACGATTGTGCGGTAGCACAACATTTGGGAGGTGCATAGCACGCTAGTGATGCGCGAGGCAGAACGTAGCAACCAGTATAGGCTGGTCAGAGCCGAGTTGTCTGTCCATGTTTGTATGCCTGTTTGTTGTAGATCATCCGGACAACGGTAGAAGTTGAATGTCAAACAATTGAAGAACCGTGAGTAGATGGCTGTTTCTCAGAGTGCCGCTGCCGCTCGTCTGCAAGACGTTCTGTATTCACCACCCAGGAGGGTATGTAGTAATTCATCAAGGGACGGATCACGAAAGCAGCCACCGAAACAAATAGTCTCCAACGCAAGAAGCATCCGGGCTGGTAAGACAACCACGTGGTTAGCTCTGAATTGTTACGATGGAAGAATATCACGTTCGCTGCCTTCCAACTGGACACATACAATGAAGCGAAGAAGGCCACGTTCCGGAGTATTCGTCGTCAACTGACCGGGCGTGTCCGCGGAATCACTGATAACTGGTGAAGAAAGCAAGGTGAGCGGGTGTAGGGTTTCACAGATCGTTATCAACTTAGGGAGTTCTACGATTCGCCTAAGGCGATCTTTAGTCCACCGACTTAGTCCACTAAGGCACCGGCTGTTTGCGCACCCAGTCAGGGAGCATAATGAAAGTCTGGTGCGGACACCTCGGTAGCTTACTAAACCGCCCTCCTACCAGTGGTTGGGTGACCGTAAACAGTCTGCCACAACCTACTCTCGCCCTGGATTTGCCAGCACCGCAGGGTGCGATCGGTCAACTTCGCAACGGGAAGGCTGCCGACTAGGATGGACCACCAAGTATGATCCTCAAGAATGGCGGATTGGCGCTAAAACGTGCACCGCCTCAGCTGGTTTAATCTGTCTGGGAACACGAGGTGGTGCCGCAAGAAGTCGAGGATACTCCTATTGTACCACTGTTCTAAGTTAAGGGTAGCGAGCAGTGCCGCAACAGCTATTGGGACATCAGTTTGCTGTGCTGAGCAGATAAGCTGGTTGCCAAAATCCTTCTGAACCAGCTGAATACGGAAGCGTTGGAGACAAGTGTTCCCAAACAGCAGTGTGAATTCCGGGCAAGCCGAAGTACGATGGAGCTGGTGCTCAACTCTTGAAAATTTAGTAGAGATGCCGGGAACGCAATTAGCCTCTGTAAGTCTTGTTCGTGGACTCAACCAAAGCCTTCGACTCCGTGAGACGCGGGCAGTTGTCCACGTTGCTTGGTGAGTCCAGATATCCAGGTAAGTTCACCGATTTGATTAGATTCTTGTTGTGGGCACGAAGGCAAAAGTGTAATCGTGTGGATCTACCTCTGATAATTTCGACGTTGTCACCGTTGCGAAGCAGGGTTGTGTCCATGCCCCGGCTCTATTTAGTTCTTACTTGACTGCCAAGACAACAGTCGCTTTTCAGGACCTTGGGGAGGACGGATGGGTGCCTGCTGAATATGTAACTTTTCAGCGCCCCAGTCCGGTTGAATGCCCCGACAATGTGCACTCGTCTGTTCGCAGATGGCAGCGCGGTGTTGGTGCAGAGTGAGAGGGAACTCCGACGTCTGGCGACGGTCTTCGCGTCCGCAGCATTCAAGCTTGGAGTAGACATCAACACAGATAAGATATTTCTTCATTCAGCCTTCTCCGAATGGAGGTGCTCTCTGTGCTTATTCACTCTAACTTCGCATTAGTTGAACCGTTATCGGTAGCCATGCAAATGTTTGCTACTTCAGTAGCACTATGTCCACAAACCTATCCGTGAACTACGAGTTAAGAGCCTGTGTGACCAAAGCGATTGTTGCGTTTAGACATGTTAAAAAACGTGTAGGAGGAGTACAGCCCAAAGCTGAGCACTCAGCCCGTTATCTACCTCCCAGTGGTGCTGTCTATGCTGCCGTAAGTCAGTGAAACGTGAACAGTGTTTCAGCAGAACGTGCGCTGTCTGAGCCGCCTCCATGTGTGATGTCTGAGGCGCTTGTGTTGCTTATTCGTTAGTCGGAGGTGGTTTCAATCACTGAGGCACTGCAACCAGCAGAAACGAAAAGGATGAAGTCCTTGCTGATTTTCAGTCAGCTTTGTTGACTTGGTCACGTCCGTCGGGTGAGTGATGACCGTGTTCCAAAACAGGTGTTTTATGGACAACTGAGATTGAGTAAGCGAAATCCTGGTGGTCAAAAGCGGAGATACCAGAGTGCTGTGCAGGCAAGTCTTTCACGTTGTAAAATTGCTTTTAGATGTTGGAAAAACTTTGCGCTGAACTGGACTTCCTGGAGAAATACGATTCGGACGGGCGTTCGCGAGGTCAACGAGCAGTTATTACGCGGTCGGGAACGAAAGCATGCGGTACGTAAGGGAACTATCGGTGTCGTAGGTCGTGGTGACATGACTATATGGTGTTGCGACTTGTTCGGTCGCGAATACGCTGGCCGCCTTGGATTATTAGGTCATCAGCGTACTCATAGTGCACTGTCGTCGGAGAGATGACAAATAAATTAGGATTAGATGGGTAATATCAGTATATCCATTTTGTTTCTGTTGATGACAGTATCGAGTAAGACCATGATCGTTCGGTAACTAATCCGCTGCTGTTTTAAGCGACCTAAGTGTCTGCGGTCTTCGACTCATTGTTTTTTCTAGCTACGTTAATATATCGTATGATGAATGGTTCGCCCGTTCTGTTCGCATTCTAATCTGAATTTTGTTTCCCGTTCCCATCCTCCCTTAAGTGCACTAACATACACTCCCGTACGGAACTGCCCCTAGTATCGCATTTTACATATCTTTCTTTCTAGTCTACATCTGGCCATTGTAGCCTCTCTGTTTTATTGATGAGAGATGAGGGTTTTCTTTCAGTGCTGGCCAATTAACTGGTCAACTAACATTGGTCAGTTGAACGAAAGGCCTCACTTACACACCTACTGGTTTGATTCCTTCGGGTTCACACCGGATACGTGGTGTGTGAGTGGAACCGTAAGCGGTTCAGCGTAAGCCACTTGGTGTGATGGTTTAAAGCGCATGTGTCCTTTGGCTTCGGTCATTGTGACAGGCCAATCCGTTTCGAATGCCGTCAACCACTCCGGTTACCATTATTTATAACGTTTCCCAGAAAGCATGGCCGTCTTTTGAGTGTCTTTACTGAACATTTTAAAGATAGTTAAAGGATGGCCCAACGAAAACGTTTCCTTAGGCCTCAGTCCGTTATGAAAGCTCGTCGGCCCAATTTCTGACAGCCCTGATCGGTGCACACGTCTTATTTTCAGGCCACATCCCAACGAAATCACGCCTTCATGCAGCGGTATCAACATATCTTAATTATTTTAAAACAAAGGCAACGGAAGAAATTGAAATGTGCACCACTGGGGGAAATTCATTCGCCAGGTGAACGCTCTTTCCATCTTCTCTTTGGTTGCTTCGTTCGTAGCGTTCTATATCCATTGATGGGCACCCTGATATCTGCCTGACGTTCAGAATCCAACCAAAGGTGGAAATGCGATACTTTACTATTTCAGCAAAATCAAAGGGAATAACACACTAACCAGTTAAAACAAACAGTCATTGGAGTATAGTCTAGATTATCGATATATCGATAGTCTGTTTATAAACGGACCAAAATCAGGCAGCAGTGGAAACTTATGGGCTGCCTGCTACCATCAAAAACGTTTTCAAAGTAATTGGTGAAGGTGATTGCAAAATTTCTCACAATTCTTCACTCTGAAGGTACACTTGTTAATGGAACGAAAATCCACCGTTCGTAATGTTCCATACACTAAGCCTGTTTATCCCAAATTGCGAGTGGTCAGTTATTTTGAAACCGCACTCAAGTAATAATGGTCATATACTGTAACCAAGCAAAAATAAACCAAAGGCAATCATATTTTAAATGTGTAATCTAGGTCCGTAAAATTCGTAAAATTACAGACAGTAAAACCGAAATTGCTTTCCTAGCAAAATTGTTGAGCTTTATGTAAGATATTCAAAAGACACAAAAGGCGGTCGATTCTCTTAGTATGCTACTAGGGTTGCCAGGATGAATAGGTTATTGTGAATGGACATGTATATAACATGTGGAAAAATGTATATGCTGTAGAAACACTCCTGGTTTGTCACGTATTCGAACTATCGTGCTATTATTTTGACTGTTGGCAATATTGATATTGTTTGATTGCATGTCTGCTGTTTCTCGTTTGTTCGACTGCCCAAGGTCACAATTTGCCATTTCCGGTCGCTAGCTACTGGTTTATCGTGCTCCGCTTCTGTTGTGCTGTGTTCACAGCTTGCTTTCCCGGTCTACTTGAAATATACGTCGTTGTCCGCTAATCGGCCTTCTGGCTTAACTATTGTGGAGAACAGGCACGATTTTAGATAGAAACGTTCTAGTCCTTTACAATGTGAATTACGAACCTGCCCTCTCTTTGTTCGTGTTTTAAGTAGAATTCTACATAGTCAATCTGCTGGATTACTAGTAGGCTGAAATTTTATATTTTCCAGCAATCTGGGTATTGTGTGCACGTTAATAAAATGGTGTTGACTTTCTAATGGTTTCGTGAGTATGCAATGAGTCAAATAATAATAATAATAATAATAGCGGTATATTTCTCAACACATCTTCGAGAAACACGCTCAGATGAGCGTGAGCAGTATGCACATTGTAACGTGAAACGCATACCGTACACGTAATCGTTAATTGTACAATATATCAGTTATGAAAATATAGTAACAAAACAGACATAATAAGAGAGGAAACTTCCAGTTTATGAAAAAGCATTTGGCTCACTTGCTTTTAAAAAGATAGCTCTCAAACTAATCAAAGTTCGATAAAATAATGCTGAGTAGTTACATCAATCCTCGCTTCACAAGATTAACATTGGCCTTATGGTCAAGGTCATGCCAGAAAAAGGATTTTTAAGGATGGAGAAAATGAACAGTCGAGGATTTTTGTTATTATTTGATGTAGACGGTGCCAGAAAAATATGCAGAAACTTTTGTCAAGATGAAGGAAGATAAAAGGGCCCAAATTATTGTTTAGAAATGGACGACGTTCTGGACTGGACATGGTTATTTCCTCAAAATCGACGGAACTCCACAGACTTCGCAAATTGTTCAACCATAACAGGATTTCGATTGTCTGGACGTTGTGGAATGTTTTCTCGCGTTAGAATAAATCGTGAAATCAGGAATGAAAAGTAAAATTAAGCGATAAACGGGAGAACGTAAAATGATCATGTGAAGTATGACGAACAATGGATTATGATATTTTCTGACCAAACCTTTCACGTAAAATTTATAACTTTGTGTTAGTTAATAAAAGACATATCTCCAGCAAACAATTGCTATCGTATAACGCGAAAGGAGATCGACTAACAGCTTTTCCTAGTATATGACTACAGCCGAATTCCGATGTCGATTTAGTATACACCGCCGACATGTGAATTGTAAAAGATGTTTGGTAAAAGGGTAAGATTGCCCGGTGGTCTATTAGGATAGGAAGAGGCACAGATTTATATGTAATCATATGAAGCGAACGGGTTAGGTTATATATATTTTTTTCTATTGCACAGTGGTTGATAACTAAACACAACTGGTAATCATTAAGTATGGAGTATGAGTTTACCAGGATGGTTTGGTTACTACTAACGGGGGTGTGTATAATGCTGGCATGCGTTGGCTAGAGTTTGTTGTTCAGCTGCAAGTATTGGACGTAACTATGTACAAGGTCTATCTTGCTGGATTAATAGTAAGCTTCGAACTTGAGAAATTCCTCAAATGGTGAAGTTGATAGCTTTGATCAGTTTGAAGCGTGTGTCGTTGTACCATGTGATATAGTTTTGTTCTCATAGAATATTAGATTAGATCAGATGTTTTGATGTTACTAGGTCCGTTTACAAAGGTATTGTCTTCAGGCACGCAGAACTTGAAAATAGACGTGACGTTCCTTAATGTCGGGAAAGTTTCTAAGCTTCGTTTGCAGTGATCCTAAATGTGGTGTGAGTAAACGATGCAGACACAATAACCTATTTCAAGCAAGCTGTTTTCAAGGGGAGCTCAGTAGCGGGAACAGGTAAGTACGTTATATGCAGCTGATGGCTGGACGTTTCGCAGGCCATATTAAAAAGGCATCGGAGGATAAACCAAGGATACGCAGAGAGAGACATTGTGTATGATAGCCAAGCCGTTTTTAAAACGCTGAGTGGTGTCACCGGTTTTGATTTGACTCAGAAGTTTATTCCAAATACAGGAATACTTTACAGTACAGGAGTTTGCGCGTATCTTTTTCCGAGCTGGCAGAATTGGCAGAGTGAAGGCATCATTTATTAAACCATACGAGAGCTGTGTTGCCAGTGGACGACAAACGCTGCGGTGATTATCTCCGATTTTGTTTGTTTGTACAGGAGTGTAAGGTTCAGTTTTAGTCCTCGCAACCAAATTAAATCAATGCTAAGTTTTTGACAGCGTTCTTTGTAGGTGATTAAAAGTGAACATCCTAATAGGCTTTTGGTAAATGCTGGCTGGAGATTTTCCAACACAAGCCCGCCAGATTTGCTTAGGTAGCAGTAAATGAGGTTGCAATACTCAAGGTTAGATCGAGCGCATATTTCGTAAACAGACAGTCTTGCAGACGCTAAACTGAATGTCTTTTCGACACAGCTCATCTTCCCTTCAATTTTGCTACCTGAAGGCGTGCCCATGCAGATAAATTGAGGGGGCTTGATGCCGTATTCCTCGATCTCGAAGGGAACCATTGGGTATTTAGCAACCGTAAGTAATAATGTTCGATTAGTTCGGTGAGAACGTTATCAGTCATGTTTAGCACCACAACTATAATGATGCTAGGTCCTGTAGTACATTTTACAGACGAAAAGCGATGTTACTGGGTTGGCGAGATATGTAAACGATTTTGAAGTCATCAACAAACAGAAAGGGCGCACCAAGTTTAATATTATCGCATACGGCTTTTATATACATGAGGAAGAGCAACCGTCCCAGGACGCTTCCTGATGATGTACACTGTCCTCGTATTTTGACTGGTTGGGTTTGGCCTCCAAGACCTGATGAATGCTAGCTGTGCAAGGGGTCGTGTATATCAAAATGTGTTATTTTGATCAAGAGGGACTTGTGGAGCACGCAATGAAAAACTTTTTACATGTCTAAGAGTGTGTTAAGCACCGAATTTCCCCAGTCGGCGGACACTGTTATGCGGTTTAGGAATTTCAACCGACGTGTCCTTCAAACGCGCTTACTAAGGAAACCGTGCTGCGAAACGTTTATATGGTTTTGTGATCCTAAGAACTCGACAATGGACACTTTTATTATCCCTTCGAAAATTCTTGAGCATGTTGATGTGTGGCTGATGGGACGATATCCACTAACGCACGGCCTTTGGCCACGTTTGTGGCGAAGAATGATGGTTAACTTTTTTTACTAGGGAATGAAGGCTCTGAATAAAAGCGATAGCGTAGACGAATCGAGTAAAAGGATGAGTATATCCCAATCTCTTTAACTGACAGCTATCGGCGGAACATTATCGGACCCGGAAGAGATTGCGGGTTTCATGGTAGCAGGCATTTCTGACATCAGTCAAAACATTACACGGAACTTTGGTTGTTTTCAACGGAGTACTAACAGGTAATATAGTGTTTTTTATGTTAAACGAAGCAGCAAAATGTGAGTTAAGGATATCAAATATTTTAACATGGTCAACAACATCCGTTTTATCTTTGAAAGTAATGACTTTGCAGTAGGGTCCCTCACGGAATTTTTCCGTCTCACCAGTTGCTGTAGTTTCATGGCTCTCTCCTCGCTACCGAGCGCAAACTTCTCTTCGTTTATATACGCAGTTGCGTTACATGTTCAGTGTATTCAAACTCGTTGCTTATTTGCATTATCAAGGAGCAATCTAGCGTCCTTCTGTGCAACGACTTGAGTATTTTAAGTCCGTCATGCTCCTTTATAGTAAGAAATCTACCTTGTACAAACGAGTCGATGCGTTTTCACATCATGGGATCCAGAATGTCGATACAAAAAGAGATTTCATAAGTCCTTCGGCTGCTACTTTTAAGTCCGATGTGGGGAAGAAGGTGCTAGAATTTAAAGATCTTAGTAGGGAGATAAGATATTCCAATCAATGAACTTGATCGAGCGGTAGAATACACTTACCGATTTGGTAGCAGTACTGAAATCAAACCGATACTTGACGATAGTGTGTCCACCTCCTGGAAATTGTTTCAAGACGGATATCCCTGAAGGCAAAATACCTACCACGAAAGTGGTATCCAGCATGCGCCTCTGTCTAGTGGGCATCAGGTTTAATTGGTTCTGTCCATCCAGCCAAATGCATGATAGGAATTAAGCTTCTTTTGCTGGAGCTGAGAATGAAGTCTACATGAAAGTAGGCGTATTAAATTCACCACATATAGGATAGTGTCCGCAACGCGTGAATGATGGGTTATTATTTAAGAAGGTCAGTCAACTTATCCGTGCTTCCAAGAACGGCAGGTGGTTGTCGTTTTCTGTCTCTACTTAAAATTTGACCTCGTATAACGTACTGTCTATTACGTACTATCAGTGGCTTCATCTTGGGCGGCGCGATTTTCTGCAACTTCCGCGTCATCGCTTCGGCGATGAATCCAGATGTGTACGAACCTAGTGGCGTTTCCTTACGTTGCTCTCAGATTTGGCTCCTGAATTTGAATTGGGTAGACAGACAGTTCCATCAGACTGCATCTACCTTCAGGTTTCAGGGTATGACTTCGTCGGGGGTTCTCCTCTTGCAGTTTTTGCAACGTTATTTTGACCAGGGTAGAGTCGAGGGAGGTGAAGAGCACAGCAACATCAAACAATATCATGACCTGTTTCTCATTTACCCCAGTCTGTTCAAGTCACAAGGCATTGCTGATGGGGTGATCCGATTCATCAGAGATACCGTAATCGCTTGGATATCCTTGGACACATTATATGTTGTTTTTCGTAGGATTACAACTGAATGCAGTAAGATCAAATCCATATGTGAGTTTGAAAATCCATGGAACTGATCAGTAGCTGCATCATCCAGTCGCACCTTCGTTTGATTACCTCAATAGTAGACTGTGGTTTCCTCGGCACCGCACTGACTTCGTTGGTTAGTTTTCTGGTAAGTCAATTACAGAGTGGGCGATGGGCAATTGTATCGTCGAACAGCTGGGTTGCTTCCTTTATGTAGTCTGCCGTACACAGCGTAACCGTCATTCGTTTTATATAAGCTGGTATGATGATATTGTTGTCACTTTTGTGAGGTAAACAAAGGCTTTTATTAGGTTTTGGTGGGAGTATTAAACTTCGATGACTGGGAGGGTGGGTTGTTAGATTTTTTACCGCGCCACTTTTGGCAGTCTGCGAGGTTTCATTTTGATCTCCAGTTTGGCCAAGCGCTTCTCGTTTTTTGCACAAAAGTACTGAAATTATATTCCTTGACAGGTACGGCCTTCTCGCCGTCGAGTGGCAGGTTTGATACGTTTCAGTTATGTTTGTACTTGCTGGTAAAGGTATACTTCTTATCAGGTTCGACGGATTTCCGTCAAATGCCAATCTCTTCTCATCTCTAGTCTGTGCGGCTGATTTTCCTATTGTCGTTCCTAAGTTCAGTGGCCGTCCATCCACTATTTGCTCGTAGTTTCCCTTTTCAGTTGGTACGATCTCATACTTCCGCGATCGATTGTGGGCAGCGGTTCTACAGTCCAGACGCAAATTATGCAGGGTTTCTTGTCATGACCTCGTCAATCTCGGTCGACCTTTGCTGTGTGCAATTGTACCACAAGAAATAAACCAAAACGTGTACGATGAGTGAGACACCACGGAGTCGTTGTGGTTTGAATGGATGCAGATCATGGCCCTACCTCAAGATTCACACAGATCTCGTTTTAGACCCGAGGCCAGCCTGGTAGTTGCGCGCTGGGAACATTCGTTGGTCTGTACAGTTTCCTTCAGGTCGGCATGTGGGTCGACTTGTGTAGAATCGAGCGAACCTAAGACAACCGGTTGAGAATAATACAGCGAGTAGACAAAGAGCATACTATTGACCTGCGAGGTCAACGCGAGATTAAACGGATACAAATACGAAACGATAACAAAGCGGAGCGACAAGCGCGTACTCAGCGGGGTCGTACGTTCACGTGCGCGGGGTAGTTGTCGGCATCTCTACTCGTTCAAACAAATATTTTAGTACATAGAAAAGTTGGGAACACAAAGAGTACAAGTGGCACTCACAACTTTAACATAGTTGGCAAATTAAAGTAGGGTCGCTACATTTGCTGTGAAAGCGTCTTCACATATACCACGTGACGTGTTTGAAGCGCCTTTTCGTTTAGTTTGCAGGCGATCTGTCTTACGATCCCGAATAATTCAAACCAATTTTCGCGGCAACCTCGAGATAATACACAAAGTGCGGGATATATGACATCCGGACATTTGTTTATATTTTTAGCAATCTACATAAAGCTCAACATGCTCTGCGTACCCTGACTGACGAAGAATTTGCCGGGTTATCACTGGGAGACCTGATTGCACATCCACTGCTATTTTTGAAGGGATTGCAAACGTTTTATCAGCGTTCTGTTTGGGTCAAATCGACCGGGAGGATACTGAAGTTCAGGTTCCTTTATTGTTATGGGAGTCGGTAGCATCAAATTTGTGCTGACAGACGTAAAATTATTGGAACTATTGACGTTAATTTCTAAGTCTTGCTGGTTATCTGGGGATCTATTGTACAGATTAGGGAAGAAAATAGACTATCTAACGCAGTTTGAAAATTTCGATAACAAAAAGATAAAACCTAGCGAAAATCCTCACGCCATGATGCTGTTGGTTTATGCTCAAAAGAGTTGGATAATTACAAGGTCGGAGTAGTTGGAGAAGTCGGACAAGATGGCATTCAAGTTGAGACCGTTGTCTTCAGCCTTCGCCCAGTTGACCACGAGGATAAGCGGGCCTGCTACGCATCATTCGCTTGGAAAAAAACCAACCTGATTACAAGAAAATCGACCACCCTCTAGCGGGTGTTTATGGGTGGCCCAATGCAACATGCGGCCCATCATGTTTTGCGGCGTTCTAGTAAAGCTGATTGAGCGATAGCTAGCAGGGGGTGCTGGTCATCGGCCTTGAAAATAGTTGTGACTGTGACGCCTTTCTATGGACTAGAGTGAAGTCCAATGCGGATTGTCTGTATAGGAAACTTGTGGATGGGCTGTGCCAAACTATCTCCCGCTTCTTTCAGAACACAGGGATGACATTTGTCTCATCTCATCGTGCTGTACGAATTAACCTTAAATGATGAGGCCTCTTTGCCTAGTACGTTAAAGTCACGCGTGAAGCGTTATGCATGGTTGAATTAGTATACCATTCGGACGGTGCTGCATTGTGCACCATTGAATTTTATACCCTGAAGAACCCGGCGCTGACCACAGAGTCAGACGAAGTCTCACCGTTCGACGGTCATCTTAAGAAAACTCACTTTTTGTTTAGTCTAACCACATGCTCAAGTAAGAGGTTTTGTTTGTATAAAATCTCAGTGGTAACTTCTCTCGTACTAGTTTGGTGTCCGCAGATTACTCGCATAAATCTGTTTTGTATGGCTTAGAAAGTCTTCTGGGTTCTAGAGTTTTCTGTGAGATTTCTCTTCGCGAACAAACGGAAATGGCCATTTAGAGAGCCACGGATTTTGCAGGGAGTAGTTGAGCGAGAAGAGAAAGTACGCAGTGTCCAATACACTAATGAGTCTTCCACCCTTTGAATTGCATTTCGGAAAGTACGGTTGTTTGGTCTGCGTGGTTATGTTCACGAAGAAGTGATATGCGATAGTTTCTCAGGCCAGTAAAAGTTGGTTGACTGTGGTTTTAGACTGCGGTTTTCCTCGCCGGTTTGCGCAGAGAGTAGCAGAGAGAATCAAATGCTACAAAAAGGTGGTCGCTGGGATCAGGTGGTGATTTGATGACTCTCATTAGTAGTTACTGGGTCAAATATGAGTGAAATCTGACCACGGTAATGCTGCGCCAGGGCACTGTATGTTGTTCCCAAATTAACTGTTTCAGCGCTATCTACCAAAAAGCCAAAAATCCGCCTTTACATTTCAAGTGGGACATTGATATCAAGTTCCTCTTCAGCTTATTGCAGCCATTCACCACAAGAGGATGATAAAACCGCTGCAATTCAAAGGCGCCAATGATGAGTCAAGTCAAAGTTCATATGTAACAGAAAATATCCAACTAGAATTCAGGCCGAAAAACTCGCCTCCCTCCCGAACATAACAGCAGACAGTCATCGAACTTCATTACCTACCCCTCTGAAACTTATGTAGTCAAACGCTCGGTCACTGATAGTCACCTCATTTTGTGATGAAACGCTTGAAACATCAATGTTCATTTTGGCCAACAACCACATATTTGAGAGTTACGACAGTCTGGGAATTAGCCTAACAGAATTTGCTTACATGCCTTTGAGACTGCCGCTGCAATATTCCAAATTATTAATGTCCGCGTACTACTGGCTAAGTGGTCAAGCTTTGGCCCCTGGATCGTGGTCAGAGCTGTGATGCTTGTCTGGGTTTGGCGGAGCTGAAATATTGACTGAATATTTCATGTGTGATCGTCTAGCAATTGCACAAAGTGAGGGTGGTTTTGACAGTAGTGCACACCATTAGTCTAGGTTGCAAGGCGCTACTTAGTTTGCATAAGATGCAATGTTTAATTCAAACCCTGCAGTAAAATGGTGAAATACTTCTAGTTATGAAAAAATAGGAGACACTACGTTACTCGTGCTCTATAGCAGCTGCGAGATGAATGATCGGTGATGAATGCTAGAAAAATGACAATGAGTTGTGCAAAAGTTACCAGCGTGAATCGGCTGGCAAGGCAGTATGTCCGCCGAAAGGCCCGGTAGGACGGTATGGGGGCGGACGGGTTAATGACACTAGTGCATTAGGCGTTCATTCGATGGTCAAGCAGGGCTAATGCACTCTTTCACTGTCACAGTCGGTTGTGATTAAACGGTCGAGTATGTGACCAGTGGATGTGGCAGGTACTTTAGGGTGCCGTGGCTTGGCTATAGAGTTAAGGAGTCGCAACCAGAGTTCCTGATATGTGTCGATGTAAGTTGACCTGAGGTGATCAAAACTCACAGTTAGAAGGCTGTTCGGGGCGTCCGACTTTTAAAATACCGTCCGTTTGTGAGATCACTTTGAAGAAGCCAGTAAGCCGTCCGAAGTGAATACCGAAGTGAGTCCTATGAGAAAAACCCACCAACGTAAGTCGTCAGGTTCATCTTGAGCTATTGAAACCATGAGGAATGACGTATCAGAGTGGCAGAAAGCTCACCCATGTGAGAGTTCAGGCGACTCGCGTAATTCGGCAGTCCTAGTGAAGAATGTGTTTTGGTTGAAAAACCGATAGGAAGACGCAACGTTGTTTTCTAAAATAGTTCAGCTGCTAAACATTGCATGCCTTACGTAGTAACGGATCTAGCGTTTAGCAAATCTAGCAGTGAGCGCTCCGACCAGTCAAGCCTCGACTCTTCCAGAAGTAATGCTCTCAGTTTCCCGTGATGGCGTTCAACAATTTGATTAGCAGAAGGATGATAACCAGTTGTTCTGATGTTGTCGCAGCTAACTAAACGGGCTAAGAGATGAAAGTGGACTGTCCAAAAATGTAAACTCCTATCCGCAGTGACGAACAATGAGAAGCCAGAAGGGACAGTGCCATGTTCGTCATGGTGACCGTTTTTGGGTAAAATGTAACTAAGAGAAACGGTGGTGGATCATCGCTTAAATTTGTGGACACAAGTAAACAGGAATGATATTCCATTTGAAAGGGGCAGTGGGTTAACTAAATCAACATGGACATGCGAAAAATGTGTTTGCGATATGGAAAACTCCAGAAAAGTTGGTGGCTTGACCGCTTACCCAATTCCGCTTCGGTTATTGCATGGTTTGATTCACCAGCCAGCACTTTTCACAACAGGTCAAACTTATCTACCGTCGATTAATTTCAGCGTGGCGTGAAAACCGGGGAAGGACACAGATTTTAACTGAAGAAGGATGAGTTGGCAAGTGGGTAGGAGGCAGAACTTAACGTGGAACATCACATGGAGACATTACACAAAACAGTAGGGTCGGGAGAATGCAACTGATTACGAAAATAATATAATGGTGTGATGCAAGTTGGTGGAAAGACGAGGAATCACTTTTGAATATCAGGGTTTTCCTTGGGGCTTATTTTTCACGGCCTAGATGCCGTGTTAACAAGTAATCTTGATAACCAGTCAGAAATTATATGTAGGTTTCCCTTAATGTGTCCGATATTTGTTGCAAACCGTGTTGTGAAACCAAGATGTCAAACCACTGGAAGAAAACTTACCATGGTCAGTATTGAATGATTGAACCAAAAACTCGGAATGCGCATGAGTGGAGAAGTTCTTAACCCCCAGCCGGTGGCAAACATGTCTAATGGACAAGCTGGCTGCCGGAAGCTTACCATCCAAGGTGCTATCGTGGATTTGTTCAGATAAGAGCTTCTGGAAAAAAATACGAACGTAAATATACTTCACTGCCGACATGCTTTTGATGCACTGCACCGACAGCTTGATTGGAAGTGTCAGCTGAGACAGTCAGCTGTGTAACCAGCCATGGGTTGGAATGAGCTTATTTCGTTGCGACGTTGCGCGCTTTTTTACGTTGCTGAACAACTTTATCCCCTGATTAACTAAAGTAAGCCTCTTTTAGAACTGCGAAGTAGACCAGTTATTTGAAACAACACCTTTGAGCAGCGATAACTAAAATGACAGTGCTAGGTGGTATTTGAAATAAATTGTTAAAGTATGTTAATAGAATCGGAAAGGGAGTATTTCTGCAGTGCTTTCACCTGGACGTAGATAGACTTGATGCAACTTGCGTCTATAAAATATCCAAAAACTTTGAACAAAGGGACACTAAAATTCGCATTGCTGTGTTGATGAGGCTCCCACATACACTCAAAGGCTTCAAAGCAACAAGAAAATGATTTTTGTCCTCGCTGCAGACTATGTAAAGCCATGTCCAGAAAGCGTTCGAACGGTTGAACTGCATTCCAGTGAACTGAGGGCCTCCAAAATGTTTACACACCCCAAAGGGAATTGCAGTAGCAGTCTTAGGGTTGGTTTCTTCCTCAACAAAAATTTGGCAGTGTGCACGTTCTAAGCCGACTTGAAAAAACACGTTCGGAATTTAATGTCAAAAAGGAGCCACGAATGTTTGGAATGGAATGGGTGGACGGCAGGTGGTCACACCTTAGTTATACTTACGTGCACCACGCCATGTTTTAAATACAGCGGATAACACGATTAGTTTGTAAGCTGTGGGTTTTTGTTGAACAAGCTCAGGAGTTGGTGAGGGACATGGCACCGCCAGGCGGATCTCAATAGAATTAATATTGGGTAACTTGCTGCTAGCGCTCAAGGAAATCGTGCTTCCCAATAGCCTGTGACGCTGAATCTCAGCCGTGAAACAAAAGCGGAAAAGAAAACCTGCACCCAGAACGACGATACGAATGTCTGCTACCAGCCATATTCAGCCAAATTAATGCCGTAACTCGGGGTCAGATGTCAGCAAGTGTCGACCGTACGTAGGTGTCAGTGCCCGATTGGCGGCTTGCGAGAACGTTCAAGTTGACAACGCTTGCGGACACCTGCCATGCACGGGATGACGCCCACTTCAACGCTGCTGTCCATCAGTAATATGAAGAATGTGGGCTTGTTAGGCATGTAAAACTAGGGATATTTACGGGATAACGGGCACATCAGTCGTTGTCACTTTCAAGTCACCGCGCTGACTACGTGATAGTAAAACAACAAGGTGGAATACACTTCCTTCCTCAATGCTTGGTGGTACCAGTAATAAACGGTCGTTGTTTGTTTGTGTCGTCTGACGTCGAGAAGGTTTACGGGACCGACTGCATGGTTTGTTCGATAGAGAAAACAGACCTCAAATAAATGGCTGCAACCGTTTGGTCGGAATCAGTTGCTGACCTCTCAGGTGGTTACTAGGGTTACCGAAGAATGTAGATGGCAGCTAGGAGCTGCGTCAAATGTTCAACATTTTGCAGGAATTTTTTGCCAGATCCTCTACACACATGGCCCTGCTAAGGGCTGTCAAGACCTCACGGGTCGACATCAGCATGTTTTCACCCACAACTGTCGCAAAATGGTACCGCTTGTGTCTCTGCTTTCGAGGAGCTGTTTCATGCGCTACAGAACTAGAGTGGCTTGAGGTCAGCCGGCTTCCTTTTAGAAAATATCTGGTCTAACTCCCGCTACTCAGTTATCACCTCGGTACTAAATAAAGCCTCCTACAACCCACTGCGTAGTTGTTTATCCGCTAAATCTTCTACTTTGGGACATCCCAGCGACATCGGCTGGACTGGACCGAACAGTGCAGACCTGCTTCTTAATCTTCATTTATCAGGGCGAATTGCTTGCGTGATCGGTCTAGGGCAATTAACCTATTTGGACGGAGTTTTGCTAATATTGAAGCTGAGAGTAATAAGCCTTTTCAGTGGGCCATCAGCCTCGTTACTGCACTCCGTCTAATGAAATCTGGTGACTGGCACCTTCGCGGTGGTTGCTGCGGGCACCATAGAACAGCTGCCCTTGACAGTTACCCAGCCGTACATATACAAGATTCGCCTCTGTCCAATTTCGTGGAATGACTGATCCCAATTTCTGGTGGTCGATGATCAATCGTGAGACACTCGATTACACTGAATTGGTAAACCAACAGTAGCTACCAGACGGCGACGACTGTCTCCCGGCTAAACAGGCGTCGGCCCACAATAAAAGGGAACGCATTTAACCGAATACTGATCAAATGTACAGAAATGTCAGAAAACAGTAAGGCACGAAAACAGGGAAGACATATTGTTAAACTGTATGTATCAGTTTTACGCGGAGTAAAATTTTAAAGCGGATGTACGGAGAAAATAGAGACAAAAAGAGTAAGACAGTCTTCACATTCGTTGCACTTTAAATGAGAGAGCGGATATCTGCAAGTTCGTGGCGGTCTGGATTCTATTTGTTTAGATCTACTGACTGTCGATACTTCTGGCATTCCATGTTCCTCGTGGGTAGCGTTTACTTCGAACATGTGTTTGTTCAGTGTTGCAGAATTATTTATAGGGGATTCGTTAACATTCGAAAGTACAGGGCATTCGTTAACAGACTGACCTCTATAATTAAACTCAACCTGGTTAAAAGGTCTTCGACGGCAGGCACGATGTCATGTGTAAAGAATATTGACCATGCAGTTTCCGTTAGATAAAAGAGTCCTTCCAACAGCAGAACGCAAATCAATAAGTTCGAAAGAGGTAACACCAACATGCGTACAAACGTTTATACGAGTCCGTTGGTGTCGCGGAGCAACAAACAAGTGCCGACATTCAAGTCCCTTAATCCAATCCTTAAACGCTTGACAGAGAAGTGAGTGTCGTTATCATCGACAACAGGTACACCTTCGCGGCAGCCTCTGAAAGCACGTTGAATGAAATCGGCACTCGGTGATGAAGATAGGAATACTTCAGGCCATCTAGAGTATGCATCAGTAATCGCTAGGGCACAGTATTTCCTCGGAAAAACTACAGTAATCAGCATGAACTGTGGATTGTTCCAATCGTGACGGGTCAAGAAAACCATCATAATTGTTTTGCACGGAATTCGTGTACGCATCTGACACCATTTTTGGCCATGTTCTACACCTGTTTCTACGTTTGGCTACCAAGAAAATAGGCGTGCAAGTGAAGTCATCTTATCAGCTCGTAAATGTCCAGAATGTAAACCCGCAAGGACATCAGACTTGTGAGTCGATGAAACAACGATACGATCATCAGAACAAAACAAGCTATCCGGAGTAATGGACAAACCTTCAAGGCGACTGTAAAATGCAAGAAATTGACGCCGCTCACGTTGTATCAATTCACGCATTGAGACAAAGATAATAAGATCAGAGTAATCGCGAGTGTTACGTACAAGTTTATCTCATTTTGCTGGCGGCGGTTGAACTAACAGACAGTCAAAGCCGCTAGGATTTGAGTCCGACACTAGAATTCTAGACAAGCCATCAACATGGTGAATTGATTCCCTCCATGAAGAACACTCGTGCAATTGTAGCGAGTGAAAGTAATTTCTCGGCGTAGCACCGCGGTGGCAGATGACTTTGCCGATGACCTGTTAGAATTATACAGGCATTTTAAGGCCACATGAGTTGTTGTACTGGTGCATGCCAGTAGAAGAGATACCTGAACTTTTCTAGTGATCCCGTTCGTTGCAAGGGCTTCACATTGGACTTAAGAATACTCATATTTAGCCTAAGAAAGAGAGCGAGAAGTGCATTTAACGGATCTACCACGTCGTTCAACAATCGCTGCCATTCCAATCGGACAGGCGTCAGTAATTACGGTTGAATGATCTTTGGCATAAAATTGTTTTAAAACGCAGATTGATCAAAAGTGACGGAGTAGAGTCTGAGGCGTTTGTACATGGTATTACATTTCACCGTATCAACGACAGCCCTCTGAAGGCAATTCCGTTCACTTCGTTGCATCCCAAATTGCAGTCTCAGGGTCGTCCTGGATTACATATCAATGTATACATCTTAAATTGAGCAAGGCTGAGAGTTTCTAAGTGACGGAAATATGTCTGCCACCATGAAACTTACAACGAAGACATTTCCCCGACAAAAATAAAATATAGAGTCCGACAGTGTGCCTCCATTGGAAAATCAAGGGTTTTTTAGCAAAAGCGAGACGGTCGGCGTTTTTTGGTGTGGGCGATTTTTAACATTACGACACAGCTTTGTACATTTGCCCTGAAATACGCGTTTTAATATTTCACGAAAATTTAAAAGGTATCATTTTGCGATTAAGTGGTCGTTTGAACTCGTTCCGACGAACTACACGGTTACCGTACTTTAAGTTCCCGCGATCGCACATTTGACCACTGAATGCTATGAAACCTTTTCAAAGTCTGACTGGCGAAGTGTTACTTGGGTTCCGCCCCAGTTTCTTATAGACCGATGATACGTTTATCTGAAAAACCGTTAGGACAGGAAGGGTGGTGAACACTGTTACTTCACACTGATTCGTCAGTGCCAAACTTGCAACACTATGAGTCGGTTTTTTATAGAAGGCAATTAAGGGACTAGGATGAGCAATCAGCCGGTGGGTTAGGAAAGATCAGTAAGTTAAAGGATGGGTCAAGCCGGCGGCCGACTGCTGCTGAACACCAAAGACCGGGCCCAGTGGATTAATTGAGACCGCTTTAGAAACCCGCATGAATCTTGAATTTGAATGACGTAGTAGGATTCAGAATGCGCCAGCTTGGTCGATAACGTGCTCATTAGTCAAGACGTGTCGTGCGACCGCGGATGCCAGTTTTTGTATGTTTCAACGACACTACCCACATTAAAAAATTTACACCCAAGTAGGCAGATGTTTTTTCGTTCTGGAGATCAAACATCTCACGGTTCTGCTTACATAGCATTCTTTGCGCTTGCATATAAGTTGACGGTCGGTGTGGGTTGACACTAACAGGCTAATCTCTTTTGTTTGGACGTGCATGTAACTTCCCGGTCCGGACTAGTTCAAACAGGTCGACTGCGTTAAATGTTCGTCTAATTAAATGTATTGGTCTTTGCGTAGTTCGATGGGAACTCCATTCACCCCTATAAGGCAAGTCTATGGAACATTTCGTTACGGATACCATACGTTCGGACAGTGGCTTTGGTTTACCATGCCTTCCAGCCACCCTTTTAGGAAAACCATTAGGCTAGTGTATGGATGCGATCGAGCCTAATTTCTCGCAAGGCCGTCCTCCGAACAGATTCTTCTAGCGTGGATGAAAGAGGATTCACCGGTGTGCGCCTATGATGATCCAGCGCGGGGCTGATAGAATTCAGGTTTGGGCGAAACCATGGGGAATTCTTGCGGATGCCTCCTTTAAAAGTGTCATTTTCCAGGCAAATTGTGAGTGTGCTCAGAGATGGCAAAAAACTATCACTCAAAAATACACACGTTACCTTCAGGGCGAGATGATAACTGCTCGAACCAGGCAGTAGGTTATCAATTGTCTGTTTGAAACGAGTAAATATTTATGTATCGTCAACTTGGCGCCTGTAGTATGACTGACTCGCTGTGTCTGCGATTAACTCTTGATTCTTTCTTAACAACTACCGGCTAACTGATAATGCCCACGTGACCGACACAGCAGTCCCCGCCGTGCTGGTCACGTGATAACAATAAAATAAACCGGTATGAACAGGACAGAGTTTAAGGCAGAACGAAGTAGAAATTACCGGCAAGGGCCAGCGATGAGGGTAGACAGAGACAAGTAAGCTATAAGTATATAACATTAATCAAGAGATTAGAAACTTCAGGTCTAATAAGAGTAGACGGCAACTCGCGAGTATCAAACTTATGCTGGAAGTCTCCGACGGATTTCACAGGCGTTGCGTGCTCTGGAAGAGAATTTCGGTAACCTATTATGTGCCAAGATGGACGGGATCCAGTTCACACATGGTTAGACTGCGGTTTGTTTAACTAAAGAGGGTATCCACGGAGGGCCTGCAGCCGTGCCGGCATAAATGACGCAGAGATCAGAATCAATGCGGCGGGTCAGTATACAGTAAGTGTGGATCATATCGTCTCGTGGCCGTCGATAAACCCACGAATACATATGTTGTCTGCCAACTCGTTATGGGTGACACAATATTCACACCGTCGGCCAGAGAAGTGCCCAAGTCACTAACTTTTTCAGTAACAGTTCATTTCACACTCAACAGGACAAGTTCACTCGGATGCAATATTAGAACTGAGGTCTCACGAAAGCAGTGAACAAAATGTAGAACATCCACCTCAGCAATCACTCGGATATTATTTAGCTACTGATCCTGAAGGCACGGGAGATAATGAAACCAAGGTCTTGCTGATGATTCAGAGTAGGCGGCTCCGTTTCTCCTAATATGTATGGAGCAGCAAAACCAATGCGTAATGCTGCGCATTTTCCAAAAGTTGTCGACAGTAGCCACTTCTTCGACCACCATTCGAAAATGGTTTGGAGCCCTCTGCAAATTCTAACAGCCACCTGGATTGTCCATGATCTGCCACATTTTAAGTTCATCCGCATGCATCAGTGTAAGCACCCCCAGTAGATCCGGAAGGTCACTGACAAAGCGAGAAGAGGGTTCAAAACCGAACATTGCATTACCCCGCCCATCCATGCATATCGAGGGGAATATTGGTTTCCACGAGGACATAATGCTTCCTGCCCCCCCCCAAAACGCAGATATCTGCCGTGAACCTATCTCACCAAATGCAAGGAAGTGTTGTTCCATACAAATCACCTGATGAAGTACTTGTCAAAGGCCTTACTAAAGTCGATGTAAGCTGCATCTACGTCACGGCGATGATCCGCTGCCTTCGTCCATTTCTTTCTTATAGTATGAAGGTTGTGAGGCGAGGGTGGTCCATCTGAATGCGCGATGAATTTGTCTAAGGAGCTCAAAACAGAACAGATGTGTTTCGATTTTCTCCCCTGCCAGTCTGTCAGTGTTTCACTGTGATACTAGTCATGCTAACAGGTAGATATCTAGCAGGTGTCGCCATACCCCCCGAAACAATAAGCCACCGTTTCATGCCAATTCACAAAAGATCTCGTTTTCGATGGGCTTCCAGAAGACCAAATTAGGTTGATCGCCTAGAACCACTGCAGGTTCAAAAGGTAGTGTATGGAGAATGAGCGACACGCTTTGCTATCCATGGTACTACTCAGTAGCCAAGCAGGGGCACTTACTTGGGGTGTTGAATGAGTGGGAGGAAATACGTGAAGAAACATTGGAGTGCAGCTTGACATAAAATGGTTTCTTTTATACACACGAACTGGACATTGGCAACCACAGTAACAGTGACGTTCTTGGATTAATAAGTGCAAAGGAATGTATTTGTTAGCTGCGTTATTGAAGCGTTGATATTTTGAATAAACAACCTCTGCATCATCCACATTTTTTGCTCATTACAACTGATGCCGTGTCCAGGATTTGGGGAAATAGATCCCGGGGCCGCAGCTGGTCGAAGATGGGGGCGTCCGAAGTCTCTTGCTGGGTTTCGGGGACGTGGTCGAGGCGATAGGAGTCAAGGCCAATTGCGCAAAGCTGACGGCCTTGTGAATTTTCATCAAGGGCATGGCGAAGGCGGCAGGAAGGGGTCCTGCGGAGCTGGAGTTGCCGCGAAGAAGGTGCTGGTAGACGGGTTCGGCAGCTCCGCCAACTGCCAAAATGCAACGCGACGGTCTGAGAGCTCTCGACTCAGCCCAAGAGGCGGTGCTCTCGATTCCGCCGTGTCAAGAGCCCTGTCGGATTACCGGCAATCCAGGATCAGCCTAAAATTACTCTCACAGCGCGTTCGATGACGCTGGAAAGATTGGCTAATGCGGCTCAAGAATTGATGGCAGACAACTCGCCGACAGCAAACGAGTTGAAGGCAAGTGGACCAGATGACCTTCAAAGCGCAGCGGAAAAGTTGATTCCGGAAGTTGCGGGTTTGAAGGAGGGAACGAAAGCGGAAAATCGTAAGGACTCATGCTACACATGTGAACACTAGCGAAGATGTTGCCCGAGGGATAAAAAGCCGTGCTCAAATAGAGTTTTCGCGGATTGTTTTGTTTGGAAGAGAAAATCAGGTAGCAAGCGTGATCGACAAGGCGGCAGTTCAGGCTAGGGCAGAGTGCTGTTTGATTGACACGGGGGCGGCGATTTTATTGATTAATCCGAAGCCAGGAAAGATACTCCAGACGTGTGTGATGTTCACTGGAACAGTGGGTGGGTTTACTCTCAAAGAAAATGGCCTGGCAAAACATAATGTCCGAATCGGCGTCGATGTAATCATACAGCCTTTTCTCACTTCCCTCCACGCACATCAGATTATACTTAGGAGAGACTTGCTTCACCATATTGAAGCCACAAATGACCTGAAAGGCGATAAGCTCGTAACGAAGTGTGGTGTTGTTCCACTAGTGAGAAATCGCAAACCACAGCTTGGACAATCTGTGACGAACGTACCTGAAGTGTGACAGCCGCCTGTCGAACAAATCAATATGTAAATTCCGGGAGTTGTTCGGTACGTATCAAGACTCCAGCAAATATTGTTACTAGAATGAACAAGAAATCCTCATCGATCCTAAGAGATTTTGTCCATTCGGTCCCAGAAGAATTCCAATAAGCCTGCAGCCTGAAGCCGAACGGAAAGTGTAGGAAATGCTGAAAGAAGATATCATCGAAAAGGCCGACAGCTTGTTCTGTTCTCCCGTCTTGTTGGTGAGGAAATTCAATTGTAAATTTTGATCTTGCGTCCACTTCAGTTGGATCAACAAGGTTACATTACATAAAGTCCTGGCCGACCGAGTGGTTTCCGAAATTCTTGATAAACTACGTAACTCCAGAGTGTCCATGGTGTCGGAATAATTGACAAGTACCAATCATGCAATCAGATCGGGGTAAAACAACCTTCCCTGTGGCAGTATCACTTCAAACTTATGCACTTTCTACTGTCGGGTGCTTCTTCCAAGTTCAGCCGGTTGGTGCTCAAGATGCTGGACGGATTGCGCAAATCTGATTTCTACGGGACGATATAGTCAGCTAGAACGTCATTGAGACAAGAGATATAGTACACGTTTAAATTGTATTGCAGAATGGTGAACAAATCAACTCACAGAACGACGGTCCGAAGTCTCGACAGACGAAGTAAACTGAGACAATACTCGGCCACAAGGTTTGTCAGGTCGGGGTCGAACCAATGCCACAGAAGTGACAACATTCGAGGCTGTTCTCGTGCCAACCTGGAAGAGGAGTTTGCGACAGTCTCTTGGTTGCGTTGAGTTATACAGACACTTGGCCAGAAATGTCAGTGAGCTCGCAATTATTTGGAATCACGCTGTGATGTGGTCAAGGTCACATGCCTGTGCAGGCTGTCTGCGGCAAGTGACCAGAATGTAACGACACACACCGTCACCCTCGAGCAGTCCTCACATACATACATCTGCAGTAACCTCAGACAAATCCACACAGTTTGACACCACCGCTGCAGTCAGTGGCATATGTACACAATTGGCAGCATCCGGTCCGAATTAACTTACCACACTGACTAAAGCCAATGGGTACTTGCACTTAACTAGTACCAAAAACGGCTTCGGCTGTACCGCTTGTGGCTCCATGTTACACACCACGCGTTCAGTGTAAACCCAAAGGAACAAGACTGAGAGGAGTGTGAGTAAGGTTTTTGTGTCCGGTCGGCCATTTCTGAATAGATAAGCTAGCTCGGAACCAAAATCCCTGTCTCTCCATTAATAAGCGGAGAGACTGCAGTGGTGAGGTCTAACCTAGAAAATAAAATGGTGAAAATACAATGCAGGAAATATCCCAGTATAGGAGTATATGTTAGTGCACTCTCAAGAGAAAATGGAGGAAATGTAAAATGCAAGTTTAAACTGGAAGAAAACGGAAAAAACATTCACCATAAAATACACAAACGAAGCTGGAATAAAGCAAACGTAGAAGGCCACAGACGTCCATGTTTATTAAAAGGGGAGCAGGTAAGTTCCAAGTGACGATAGTCGTTGGTTGGTGTGAACTATAAAAATGGATATAACTTATAAAACTTAATTCCTCCTAACCTGCTTGTTGTCTTTTGAGCGATAGTGTACTATGAGTAGGTTAATGACCTACATATCACAAACGGCCAACGCATTCACGGCCGCATATATTGCAATGCAATGTAGTTATGTCATCACGACCTATGACACCGATGGTTCTTCTGTCTGCCGCACACTTCGGCCTACGGCCACATAAATGATTCCAACTGAACTTGCGGATGTCCATCGGGATCATGTTTTTCCAGACCGTCCGGTTCAATACTTAATCTTTCCAACATACAAAATCAAGGTTACAACACGAAGTACTTGCCTGGGTGACATTCTGGTATCGCAGCTTTTGACAAACAAGAGTTCGCTTGCCTGATTTCACCTACTCATACAACAGCTGCTTTGGAATACGGCCACTGCCCATTCGTCGGACGCGACTCAACAAACGAAGCAGATTGAGGATTGGCATGGCTTCCATTCAAGTTAACTTGCCCAGGACGCGTCTTAGGCATTGAGAGTGGAAACGGCCCAGGTAGCGCAAGTACGGGCGATACGGTTTCCAAGTTTCCTCGCCGTGCAGCAGTGTAGACAGAAATCTTGGGCGGTAAACACTCAGCAAAGCGGCCATCCCCACGTTGAGGTTCTTCTGGGCAAGTCCAAGTGCACCGTTAGCCTTTGCCACGCGAACCCATAACTCGCAGTCCTCGGATAGATCTGTGGACAAAATGCTATCTAAATAGCAGAGGTCTGCGCGGCTGTCAACAACATTTTTAATGATGCGAATTTCAGACGGAACTGTAGGAACAACATCACCGCTCTGCAAAGGCTGAAAGGAAGACAAAGTCTTACCTGTGTTAATATCCAATCCAAACTTCGGTGCCGCTGTTGTAGTTACCGTGACTAGTCGCTGTAGTTCGTTATCGTTGTGTGGGAAAAGCGCGCTGTCATCTCCGAACTGAAGCATGCGCATCGTTAAGGATTGGTGGCTGAGGGGGGCAGAAACCTTGAACATTCAGTAAGTGTCTATCCATCCGGTGCTTAACCCTAACGCCGTCGTACCCAGTGTCATGAACAGCAACTGTTAGCATGCAGTCAAATGTAACTTAAGCAAATTTTTCTCTCGCAACAACGCTGCTTCATGCCAGCGAAAACGTCAAAATCACCAGCGGTCGATCCACACGACTGTACCTTTGCTTAAATGCTTACACGCAACATTTCAGTCAAATTGAGGAATCCACCTGGACATCAAGCCTACCAAGCACCGTCTACTACGTGTCATCGCTCATGAAAACAAAGGCCTTGATAAAGCCCCAGAAGGGGACATACAGGGGATAGTTGCGTTCCCTGCCTATCTGAATATATCGAGCAGCAAACACCAGGTCGATCGTATTGTGAATCCCCCAAAACCCACTGCTCATCAGAATCATTAGCCTCAAAAACGTTTGCACTCACTCGGTTCAGAAGAATTCTTGTAGGTACCTTGTCTGCGCATCTTGGTAAACTAATGCCGTGATAGCTGTCGGCGTTTTGCTTGCTACCGTCACCTTCAAGGAAATGCGGATAGAAGTAAACTTGAAATCTTATGGCGTTATTTACTGCTTTCAGACGCAGCAAATCAACTGCAGTTGAGCGCGTTCCAACAGCAGTCCGGCGTTCCTCAATATTTCATCTGGCAATCCATCTTTACTTAAAGTCTTTTCATTGCGCAGTTGTCCAATTACTCTTTGGACCTCTGGCAGATCCGGAGCGAGAGTAATTGGAGAGTTGACGGTCTTTTGCAGCGGGCTTTTCACGACCAGTCAGTCAACGATAGCGGTGCAGATAGGTAGCGACTATAACTATATAATTAAGGGAACTGAGCATTGAGGTCTGCGGCAACCTTGACGGTCTGGGTCCGAATGCCGCGTGCTAATTAGTGGTTTTGTGTCAGGTCTTGTTTAAATACTTAACCCATGTGCTGGTTTGTCGGATAAATAACCCTTGTGCCATTCACGTTCTCAGATCACAACAATTGGTGCCGTGACTAGGACTGGAGGATGCAGATCCCATGGCCGCAGCCGTTTGAGGATGGGGATGTCCAGAGCTTCCTGGAGGAATTCGAGGACGTGGCGGAGACGGTCGGAGTAGAGACCGACCGGGCGAAGCTGGCGGCCCTGCGGATGCTGCTCAAGGGCAGGGCGAAGGCGGTTCTGGAGGTGGCGCGAAGTGGCCCCCCGAAGCTGCAGTGGGCCGCCGCGAAGAACGCGCTGATCACCGTGTTCGACAGCCCAGCCGATTGCCAAGAGGCACTGCGGCAGTTCAAGGGCGCCCGGCTTGGACCAGGAGGCGACGCTCTTGTGTATGCCATGTCACTGCGGGCAACGTTGTCAAGAGCCTTGCCACATTTGTATCAGCATTCGAAACAATCGCACAACCAAGGAATGGTTGGCGGCAAAAAGAGGGAGCTGGGAGGAAACACTACCATTGATTCTGTTAGCCCATCGCCGTTCGTCTCAAGGAACAACGAAGAAATCGCCGTTCAAGCTAATGTACGGGCGCTCGCCACGCCTGCCAGTCGATCAGGAGATTGGTTTACGGGGAGACCGGTGGATGAACAGGCGCGAATTAGCAGAAGCTCGGAGGGTAGCCAACCAAAACTTGGCGAATGCACAAGAAGTTGCTAAGGGGCAGTCAACCGCAAAGTTGGCGGATCGAAATGCGGTATTTGAAATTGGTTCCAAGGTTAAATACAGAGACAGGCGGAGTCCAGGCGCAACAGGACCAGGATCTAGGAAGTTCCTTGCGAGGTGGAGGGGACCTTATGTGGTAGTGGATCGCCGTGGTCCAGTGTATCTGATTAAGAATGATAGGAATCAACATCGAGTGCACGGAAGCCAGCTTCGCAAATGGTACGACACCCCGAGCAGAAGAGGGTGTACGCCAGGAGCAGCGACGTCCCCGAGGCCAATACGCAGATCGTCAAGAGAGCGAAGGGAACCTGAACGGCTTTTGCTACAGCTGGAACAATCTTTGCGGGGAGGAGGAGTGCAGTGAAATTGAGCGATCGTAACATACTACTCATACCACTGCTATTCAGTAGTAGGATCGGAGCATATATTTTGTCATCGTACAGGCCGCAGGAAAAATGCAGGAAGGAAAATCAGAGTGCAGTCTCACCCATAGTGGTCCCTGCTAATTAGTGGAACTGAGCATTGTGGTCTGCGGCAACCGAGACGGTCTGGGTCCGAATACCGCGTGCTAATTAGTGGTTTTGTTTCAGGTCTTGTTTAAATGCTTAACCCGTGTGTTGGTTTGTCGAATAAATAACCCTTGTGCCATCCGCGTTCTTGGATCACAACACAACTTTCGAAAGTAGTGAGCCATTTTACACGGTCGATTAGTTTCTCTGTTTATATGTTTCGACTTTTTCTCATTATAAATGCTATTTCCGTCTGGGAAATAAAACTGCAAATCGCTGCTTGCCTTGTCAGCTTGACGTGCTTCCTCAGCACATTCCACCTTCTAGGGGCTTCAGCAGAACAGGTCTAGGCGCGCTGAAATCTTGTTTTTATCGTCTTGCGTGTTCCGATCGTGGAAAGCAGATGGGTGTCGTTCCGTTGGACTTTCAGTCAATGTTAGGTGTTCAGTATTCATTCTTTATGGACAGAAGATGTTGATTCTGGTGTAGGGCCTCTACTTCATGGGGGCATCAGGCTTTCACCGTCCTAGCCAACGACTGTTCTCCTAGTCTGTGTTTAATCTGAATGTATCATCATACCTCACACCCACCATAGGGCAGTGATATTCATTCCAGTGGCTGACTACTCTACCAGGTAGGTGATACCCTCAGGCGTCTTCCATGCTGTTTGCTTTCCCACAATCAGTTGATGTCCACACCTAGTGTCATCATTCCTGAGGGAGGGCTACCCGCACTGCCCATGACCTATTTTTCCTCTTTCGGTATTTTGCGTGCCGGTAGTGAATCTCCTCGCATGCACCTGCAACCCTGGGGGGAAATACCTAGTCCCTCAGCGTAGCTGTTTCCCGTTGTTCCAACCGCAGTACTCTTGGACGTTCTCCGAGTTCCTTCTGACTTTCGCATCCGCCTCTTGGTAGAAGAATAGAGAGCAGCGCCCCCTACCCCAGAAATGGTCTGTGCAGTAGACAAAGTGATTAGGATTCAAAGTGCAGGGATGGTAAAGCACAAATACATGTACTCTCATAGTTGTAGCTTCCTCGGGAATGTGGCTCCCAAAGTAACTCCGTGAATGAAATTACGATGAGTAAGCCGATAACCGTTGGCAAATCACGAAAGGCTGCGCAAAAATTACCAACGGTCTTGTAGGGCACGCCCTCATGTGACTGATGCCATTTTGCCCGCCGACTGAGTGCGCATGAACTACTAAGCTCCTGTGTCATGGTTCGGTTCTTTTCAGTTTCCAGGATGGAAAGGCTTTAGCCAGAAATTGTCCAGTTCCTTGCACCAGTGGGCTTCTGAGAGTTCCCAGTGCTGCGACGATAGTGAGAAGAGATTCTTCGCTTCCATAAATAAGTATGAGGGCTATCAGATAAAAACTGAAGAGTTCAAGCTATCAGTGCCATCAGAACACAAGCTCACAGCTACCAGCGATACACACGAGTTTAGTCTCCCCTTGAAATAACGTAAAACAAGGGCTAACTGTAAGATCAATGAGGAGTTGATTCTTATAACCTATACTTTCAGATGCTGAGACTAATTTTGTAAATAAAATAAAAGCAATGAATAAGATTTGAAAAAGATATAATAACAAATAGAGGTTAAAAGTTTACTTAAATCTACGACAACGAAAGTACTTTGGAAACTTATTCAAATCAATTCCTCACAAGCCCGAAAAGAAAGATGGCCAGCACTCATCTAGCTTTCTTCGGAACTCTGTCACACTATCAGAGGATACCACCCTCTTGGAAAGCGTGTTCCAACAGTTGGTGACTAGATATAACAAGCAGTTAACCCTAATCGATGTAGCAACCTTTTTCTTCTCCAACTTGGGACTGTGGCCCCGGAGGTGTAAGTTTGTATGCAGGTTGTACGGAGATATCTTGGGTTATTCCCTTAAGAATGTTGAAGGTTTCTATCAAGTCTCCTTTAATCCTCCTTTGCGGAAGAGAAAACAGATCAAGTTTTCTTAGTCTACCTTCATATGAGTTATCTCGCATTCCCTCATGCAACCTTGTAAAACTTATCTGAACCTTCTCAAGTAACTTCACGTCTTTTACCATATGCGGGCTGCAAGCCTGCACACAGTACTCCAGATGTGGCTTAACGTAAGGTTTATAAAGCGGCAACAGCATCTCCGAGCTCTTTGACGCGAACGTTTTCCCCATCATATACAGCGCTTTATTTCCTTTTCGAGTCGCCTTTATACACCGTTTGGAAACTTTAAAGTTCCCCTCCATGAGCAATCCCAGGTCCTTAGTTGTTTCTACCCTCTTCAGCTCTCTATCCTCCCTCCTTGCCAAAATACCTGACTAACCCTGACTGTTCCCTAGCAAGCAGCTGATTACACTTGTCTACATTCAAGGGTAGGTGTCATTCACTTGGCCACTTCTGAACAGTATTCAAGTCCTCCTGCTTGCTGGTGTTGTCAGTATTTCGTACAACCTTCACATCATCAGCGAAGATGTAGCGGGGACACTTCAGGCTTTTGGTGAGATCATTGATGAACATTAAAAATAATAGTGATCCAAGCAATGATCCCTGGAGTGCCCCCTTAACTACTGCACCTTCTGTGGACCTTTTTCCCGCAACCTCCACATGGAATGTGCGACTTCTCAAGAAGTCCCGTGTCTTTCCTACCAGTCTCGAAGAAAGACCAAAGGTCCCTAGGTTGAAAATGAACAACCGGTGGTTCACTGAATCGAATGCCTTCCTGAAGTCCAAGTAGCAAACCTCAACTTTCACTCCCCTGTCTAGCCTCTCTGTGATCTCATGGAGCAAGCAAATCAGGTTGGCGAGGTTAGACCTAGGCCCCACAACTCAATGTTTGTCTACAGAGAGGAGCCTATTTTCAGTAAGGTGTCCCACAATCCTATCTTTAATAATTATTTCCAGCAGTTTCAGGACAAGTGATGTGAGACTTACTGGTCGATAGTTGCCCAACTCGTGCTTCTTCCCCCCATATGGATTGGTACAACGCCTGCCTTCCTCCAGTCATCTGAGATGATGGCCTTCTGTAAGGTAAGATCAAACAACACAGTAGGAGGCTCCTGGAAAACATCACTTAGATGTCTTAGTATCGTTGAATGGATACAATCCGGCCCCATCGCCTTATTCACGTCTAACTTATCCAATTTATCCTTAACCCCCCTCTCTTATTTCAACTTCCTCCATCACTGGCCCTCTTGCAGTGCCTATGATGAGTCCCACTGTGGTAGGTCCAGAGTCCGGAATATGTACTGCCTTAAAATCCGGCGGAAAACCTCTGCTTTTTGTAGTGGTGATTCGATAAAATTGCCGTCAGCATCAATAAAGCCACCCAGTCCTCTCCTAATGGCCCTTTTAGCCTGGACATAGCTAAAGCAGGCTTTGGGGTTCTAATTATGGTTCTTTGTCAGATTCATTCCAAACTTTTCCTACATTCATTTTGTGCTTCAGATGATCTTTTTCTAGCCGTCTTATACCGATTAAACCTGATGTACCCCAGACTGTTTGTATACAGTCAAGGTTTTCCTTTTGCCTGTCAGTGTCTTTTCGATCCCTACTCTCCCACCACAAAGGCTCGCCTTTACGTCTGCTGTTTCTTAGTAGTGAATGCGTGTCAGTCAGTTGCATAAGATTGATTATGGCCAAGCTTTGCTGACATCATTGGTACCATGACAATCTATCCAACTCAACGTTTTCGTATCAGACCTTAGTTGTATATTCATGCTTCTAAAGGATCTACCATACTTGACAGAGGGTGGCGTAGCCACAACAAAACTTCAGACTTATGATTTCATGGTCACTCTTGCACAAGAGTGTTCCGACCTTCAAGTCGGAAACGTCGTCGGGGTTTCTTGTTATAACAGGATTTAAAATTATAACAGTTCGACCCTCCCTCTATCTAGTGACCTCAATGACATGTTGAAGTGGTGCCTTCTCGTTTAGAAGGTCCAACAATGCCTCACTAAATGTACCACTGGCAGCATGCCTCAAACTCCAATCAACTTCTGGAGCGTTGAAATCTCCTACGATGAGGAGTCACTGTGAAGTGCTCGTCTTTCTCCTAAGAACACTGAGTAGTTACAAATCCTCCTGTTCAATTGAAGAGGGACTTCTGTAATCGCACAAAGCAGCAACGTTGTTCTGCTGTCTGCCAAGGAACAGCTTAATAACGGAATATTTTCCACATTAAACTCCTCTACTTGGCGATGCCCATAATGCTCCGCTATCCGCAACAGAATACCCCACCCTGTGGATCGAATATCCCGGTGGGCGTACATTACCGACGGACACATCCTCCCGTAACCAGGTCTCAGATATTGCAATGACATCCTCTCCTCCTAGTTCTCCTGACAGCCCACTCCATTCGTTCCCCAGACTACCAGCAATGGTATACAGAACTCTCCGGGACTTCTCACAACCCCCCATTTTTCAACCTCCTTGGCTCGAGGGGCGGCATATGGCTCAGGAATTACACCTGAGCACTACTTCCGTTTTCTTGCAGGAGGTTGTCTACTCTCTCCTAGCTTTAGGCCAGGGGATCCACACTATTTACGTTGAGTTTCTTTTACAACTGGAATAAATCTTCCGTCTGTCTTCCCATTCTCCTACCCGTGGCACTAAATCTTTAGTGCACTGTTGCGGCGCAATTGGTGATCCATTACCACTGAGACGGCTAGTATTCTTATACCCAGCCGAGTCGCCCGGTGTTCTCGTAACTCGACCTTGTGTGGCGTGCATATCTGTCCTGCTGTCGCCAGGAATCTATCCCAGTGCGTGGAGTTGGCGAACTCAGCCGATATTGGCCCAAGACTGTATGTATTAGCCTGTCGTTTACTCAGCCTCATTACTCGTTTGATAGACACATGCTCAGGACTATTTACTTGCATTAGGAGGTTCACCGGGTGAAATCTCATCGCTCTTTCTCTAGCTTTACCTTCTTTCATAATGGGCTCGGTGATGCCTCTGATGACGACATTCTTGTTTCTACCAGGGGCCAAATCCCCTTTAGTTTCGAGACCCAACTTTGCTCTGACCAAATGATCACCTTCGTTGTAGACCTCCGTAAATCTTTGTTCTTAGGCTTCCATCCTGAAACAAATATCCTTAACTAGCCCATCCATTTTCTTAGGTTCTTTCCTTTCCCTTTCTACATGTTCTTCGACCGATTTCCGGTTACTCACTATTTTGTCCTCTTTCGCACTCCTCTCATCGCTTTTGTCCTCTCTTACGACAGTCACTTTTCTGCAACTCACCTTGCTAACAGCGGCGACATTTAGTCCGGCAGTTTTGTATTTCAACTCATTGGCCAAACCCGGCGAGTAGCCATGCTTTGTAGCTGTCTTCATCCTTTTTTTTACCCCGGACTCCTTCAGAGCTTTTCACCTAGCTGCAACGTTCTCCGTCAGTATTTGGAACATTCGGTTCGTTACCCCCCCACTCCCCTTATGCTGTCATCTACCACGTTGTGCACAACAGGCCGTGTACTACTACCAGAGTCCTCCTCCTGGTTTACTCCAGTGTTCACAGCAGAAGTACAATTGTGCAGTATACCCATACATGACCCGCAAATCCATCGCAGCTCCTTATGAATCACACACGTCATAAGCCAATTTCGAGAGCTTGCTACACTGACGGTGGAACCACTTCGCACACCCATCACATTGTATACTTTCGGCACCAACCTCCAGGCAACACTTGTTACTGCTGCAACCGCCAACTTTCGGACTGACTAACTAAATACCTTTTTCTGGACCCATGAGAGAAATTTCCCTAAGATTCAACTGCCGCTACTATCGGTTAAAGAAAATGGCTGACGAAAAATAAACACCTCAATTGGAAGGAAAAACCAAGTGTAACGGTTTATATGTAGCTCTCTTAGGCAGTAAGTCGCCGCACACCTGACCTTTTCTGCTACCTTGGCGTGGTGGTCAGGCTTGTGTGCTGTTTTGATCCGGAGGG
>JTDE01004713.1:56030-68615 GCA_014338405.1 Paragonimus skrjabini miyazakii | reverse complement strand
CATACAAAGTCACAAACTGAGTGTTAATTGGTGCAATACGGAACAAAGAAATAAGCGAATAACAGCAGACGTAACATTGAGACGGTTTGTCCAATCCTGATGCTGTATCTTCAACGCGACGTTTGGATTGGTTTCTTGTTAGAACTTTTATTGTGTCGGGGTTTGGATAAGCGGTGAATCGAGTAGATTTTCATCACACAATCATACTGTTTCATATTGGGGTGCCAACTGATGCCTTGGTGACAGATGTCCTGAAGCGGCCTGCGAGCCGGCAATGACATTATTGCCGCTGTTCCCAAGGGATCGTATAACGGAGCTGCACAACGTAATATTCCTCTTTTCGTGTTACCGGTGTGTGGGAGGTTGGTATGAAACCGGGAGCAGTCGTCTGCCACATGCCACCACACGCCCAGAACTCGTTGGTATTCACAGCTAGGAAGTTCAACATGCCGGGTGCCAGCAATTTTTTCTTCAATAGCCTCACTACAGTTAGAAACCCACTTAGTGAGTCTAAACCCACACGGCCACAGCATCGATCGAAGTTCATCTACCACAGCCCTGGTCCCGGATATTGAATCGAATGACACTAGACAGTCATCCACGTAGAGTTTCTCTTTCACTACGATGGCAACCTTTGATAGAAACTGCTGCTGATTAATCACAGCTACCTTATGCGCTGCGAAACTAGCACACAATGGCGAAAATGTCGCTCCAACGGGGTGGACACTTAGCTCGTCGGTATTCGGCGGTTCTTCGAACGAATCAGAACGCCACCAAAGAAAACTTAACACACAACGATCACGACATGGCACTCTTACCTGCAGGAACGCCTCGTCAATATCAGCGGAGACTGCCACCGGGTATTTGAGAAAACGCGCGAGTACTCCTAACAAACTGTTATTCGAATCCGAACCCTGGAGTAAATTTTTGTTGAGGGACTCACCTCGGTGTTCAGCCGCACCATCAGGAATTACGCATATCTTACCGGGTTTATTCGGGTTAAGTACAGGATGGAGTGGCCAGTATAATCTTCTCGTTGTAATTGTAGCACTCTTCTTATGTATCCCTTCCTGATATGCTCCAGTACCAAGGCGGAATAGCCAGCGTTTAGCTGTGGGTCTCGAATCAACCTTCGCTTCAAAGCAGCAAGGAGTTTCTCAGCCATCATTTTACTATTGTGCAATACCCGACTATGTTGTATTCACGGCATGCCTGTTTAATAGTGACCACCCTTAAATATTACTCTGCTTTCAGTTATAGTTAATGCCTGTTTGTCCTCCACAGGAAGCTCATTGTCCTTCGAAGTGCTTCCGTCATTGAAATCTAACTAACACGTCCTTTGGGTCAAATCATTCAACAAGACCTGACGTGATTCGACGAGGTTTACACGATGCTTACTCCAGGATATGGCAGGACACGGACCTCGGAGACTTCAGCCGAAAATGGTCTTACTCGCATAGGGCTCACTGCTACTTCCCAGTCTCTGTTCCAGTACCCAGTGTGCTTCAGAGACGTCGCATCCTATTAGGATCCCTACACCGTTTTTCAGTTAACCTATCAAACAAGAGGTCCTTCATGTGAGCCCATTTATTTACCTCAGATTATTGGACGACGTCAGCCATTCTTCAGTGGCAACTGTTTCACCGTATAAACTGAACCAGCTGTGATTGGATTGTAACTCAAGTGACACTTTACTGCATGATGTTGCAGGAGTTTCTTTTAGAGTACGGAACACCATCTGACAGGGCCGTCCCTGCAAACCGATTGTTCTTGCAATAGATTCATCGAGCAACGTAGTATCAGACCTGTTATCCAAAAAGGCATAAGTTGTCACCGACGCTTCTTGGCCAACCGACCTTATCGGGTCAAATCCTAGGCACACGCCGTTTTGACCGGACGTGGCACCGCACGAGGACGGCTTTGCCTCCTCCATACTTTGTTCTGGCTTATCCTGATGAACCAATGTGTGATGGCGTCGACTGCAACCTGGTATCTCACACCGTATCTGTACCCTGCAAGACCTCGCAACTTGATTCGCTTTCAAGCAAATAAAACAACGCTTGGTGTTCTTCAACACTGCCTTGCGTTGCCCCAAAGATTTGTTGCTAAACCAACTACAATCAGGTATATCATGGTTGCCCTTACAAACTGGGCACTGCAAGTTCACTCTCTCTTAAGATACACCTATTCCAACGTTGCACCTCGAGTACTTGACCTCGGAGGGTCCAGAGGACGTTGCGTAACTTGGCTTATTTTCAACGCGAGTGGTCAACTGACCAAAGTGACTAGCGCTGACTGCCACTCTTCTCCACAAAATGCAATAGATCGCTAAAATTAGCTTCCCTTCTGCACTCAGATATGCTCTCAGCAACTTCTGCCCACTTTTCTTGTAAGTGGTGAGGCAATCGTTCAACTGCTTTAATAAGGTTGGTTGAGCAGTTTAGTTCTGCTCTGTAATCTAGCTGCGTCAATATCGCCTGACAGCCCTTTATCTGACTGGCTAGTCCACGCAAACCATCAACATCGCCAGGTACTAATTTAGGGTCCATGAAAACTTCTTTACTTACCGCCTGCATAATATCATGTCATCGGCTGAACTGTTGGTGCAAAATTCCTATTGCCTCTGCTTTGGCAAGAGCATGCAATGGTTAATCCCCTCTTTCGCCCTACCACGACAATAATGCAATAAATATGAAAGCTTTGATCGTTCATCAAATTACTTATCTGCCACGTTACCTTCAAAACTTCTGACAAAGGTGAAGTAATTCTTCGGGGAACCATCGAAACTGTCCACTTCTGTGTTCGAAAGACTGGCTCCAAGAATCAAAAGTCTGAGAGCCCGCCCTAGCGATTCAACATGGTCCAAACTAAATGGGTTTGTTACCGAGGTCCGTTGTTGAACGGGGGGACTGATATTATCCCTTGGCCTAGTGCTAAATCTAGTCTCGACTTTTGGAACGGGTTCGACTTCCATAGACCTACGGCGCTTCTTATGGAGTTCGAGCAGTTTACGCCTCAACTTTAGCCCCTCTGCCTTCAACGTCGGCTCTTCTTCCAACAGATCATCAAAAATTTTATTAGAAACATTCGACAGAACATGATCAAGCCGAACGGGAAAATAGTAGATGAGTAGGACAAACTCTCCATCTTCTCCGGTGGGTTCACCAACGTCCCTATCTCTACCCCTAGGCCGGATCCCTGCTTAGTCCTAGGGGCCCCAAACAAACGGCAATCGTGCTCGACAGCATTCTGTTCAGGTGGAATTTTGTCATTAAAAAAGCTCTTAAAACATTTAAAACATCTGTCATAGAAGAATCCCTCACGAACTTCAAAGAATTAAGGTTAATAGAAAGGGGAACGTCACCATAGGTGTCAGTGTCCAACTGGTTCACATCCGAAATGGGGAATGGTTCACAGAACAATACCACAGACTCCAGTGAAAGAGAATTGCTTGATCGTCCGGTGTCAGACTGCTGGTCCGGAGTAGCAGGATCAGCCTCGCTAACGCCATAACTGTCAAGACCGGTGGCAATTTCCACAATGTCCGAATTCGTCTTTCTCGTAGAATGCCGGAAATCCATGACAGGAGAGCGTTGTTACCCGTCCTCGTAAAAAGGCAAGGTGTCCGGACCGAATACTGAAAATAATTCGAGTATTTTTGTTTCGTTCGCTAATGATTCAAGTGTACAACGAGTTACGCGTAATCTGTTGATCCAAAAATACCTTTCTCAATATCCAACGGCAGGGAAGATAATCCATCTTCGAAACGGTTAATGAGAAGGCGCTCGTAAAAACTGGATTTAATACGGTACTGTTTGAATCCATGTACATGAAAACTAAATATCTCACCTCGCATGTGAAATAACTTCAGAATTGAATGAAGAATTTGCCTGTGCAACAAATCTGACAACTAGGCAACACTCAGTAATGGGGGACGATAAAACGCAATTGAGTTCACTCAGACAAATGGGCATTAGTTGGGTGGGAGCAAAATTATTGTTCACACATCGAGAAATGGTAAAAATTATGAGCTACTCAAGAAAGACTGGAAGAAGAATGTCTTATTTTGACATTTAGAAATGTACAGGGCTCAAACTGAATAATAACAAGGGAAACGGTTACAGTAGCTGGTGCAAGAACAAAAATGATTACTACCGTTTATTCTCGGGGAATATAATGAAACATAGAGCCACCCTTCAACACCAATCAACCAAAGCACGGCAATCTCAAAATAATGCAACAGACCTTGGCAAAATCAACAGCCAACTTCATCGATCTCGCGCGCCATTTACTACAGCCACTGACCGTTAGTCGTGGTCTCAAACATCCCTTCATTATTGATACTGATAGTGTTGGGTCTGCTATTTTAGTCGGTTGTGTGAAGCAGGAAAAAGCGTTTGTTGTCTTTAAGCCCACTGGTACTTTGTTTGAAGGTGTTACTAACCATGCCTTACTTATTCATGAGAGGTTCGAAAATTCATCCAAAACTGCACAGTCCAATTCTTATACGTGTCCATTTTTTGTTAACAAGTCTTGTTCATTAAATAATGGTCTTAAGTGCATGACGATTTGTAAACATTCTTGGCAATTATCCGCTTCGCGGGATTTTGTTTAAAGGTCATTCAAAAGGCAAAACGGTCCTTTTGGCGCGAATCCTGTTTTAGTAATTACTTCTAGAAATATTTTAATCGGAATTTTGGGCTTAGTACGTACAACACATCAATTGTAAATAAGCAGCGTTAATGGAAAAATTGAATTACATCGAATAATTCCCAAAAGTACTGGCTTGGCGATGAAAACTTTCCCACCAATTCCGTGAAAACAATAAGTTATTGACGTTAGCTCAGATTTCCGAGTCTTACAAATGCGATTATTGCAATTCTGGAGATGAAATACGTCATCCCACAGCATGAGAGTGCTTCATATTGCGAAGTTCTGACGATATGTTCGGGATGGAAATTAACGACCACACAGAGTTGGCATTGCAGTCCCACAAGAACACTAACACATTTAGTAGTGAAACATGCATGACAACATTTCCAGCTTCTTTTTCCATTCGATATTTATACCACTTCTCTTTGTTTGCAAGATTTCAGGTAGATACTGGTCGATGAAATGTTGCGCTAAGAAATGGTCGGAAATGACAATATCATATGGTTGTTTCCAACTGTGATGCATATGGAACGGCGCAGATGAGGTTATCCTGTCTCAGTTTATCACTGAGATTCTTCAGGAGTAAATTCAATTCATCTACTGCATTGTTTCCAACTAGATTGATATCACGTGGCCAGGTTCCTAAATTGGCGATAGACTGAAAGTGTAGTATATATGCTCCAGCCGGCTTATTCGGACATGTCTTCAAAATTTTCCGTTTTTACAATTCATTAAATTGGGGATACTTGGAGGTGGGATTTAAAGGGTATAGACGGACAAGCGATAAAGTGAAAAACATACTGATAACTACCGATAATAAAACTTATTAGTAGTGGCAGTCCACATGCGAGTAAGCAGACAACAGTCGTCCCACACAATTACGGGGATTCCGTTTGCCCCACAATACTTCCTGTACATGCGAGTTACAGAGCTGTCGATTAAATCGAGATAGTGACTTAAAGCGCTTCGTGGCAAAGAAAAACATCTTCTAAACGATAGACAAGAAATGACGTAAAATAGATATACCTTTTGGTGATTCCGGAGGACTCAGAAGCCGAGGTAACGTACATCACTTAAGCTGTGAATAACGTCTGAAATGCATTCACACTAGTAGATGCTCCAACCTCATTCACTTAGGCTATGAATAACGTCCGAGTATGTAGTATGCGTTTACACAGATAGCGTGTCCACCCAATTAACTTGTGCTATCAACGTCTCTTAATAAACGATGTGTTTGCACTAGTGGCTACTTCACTTGAGCTATGACTAATGTCTGGGTATGCAGTATACGTTCACACCAATAGATGCTTAAACCTCCGTCAATTAAGTTATGAATAACGCCCGCGTGTGTAGTGTGTTCACACTGGTAGCTGCCTCACCCAACCAACTTAGGCCACCAATAACGTCTCAACAAAAAGGATGCATTCTCACCAGTTGCTGCTCCAACCAGATTCTACTGAACTGTGAATAACGTCTGAGTATGAATCCACGCTAGTGGATGCTCCAACCCCATTCACTTAGGCTATGAATAACGTCTGAGTATGTGGTATGCGTTTACACAGATAGCGTGTCCACCCGATTGGCTCAGGCTATCAACAACGTCTCACAATACAGTATGCGCTTACGCTAGTGTCAACTTCAACACGATTCACTTAAGCTATGAAAAACGTTTGTATACGCAGTGAAGGTTCACATTAGTAGATGCTACAACTTCATTCAATTAGGCTACGAATGACATCACAGAATGCAGTATACGTTCACACTAGTAGCTGCTCCACCCGATTGATTCAAGGTATGATCAACTTCTGAGTATGCAGTACATGTTACACTAGTAACTGCTCTTATCGAACCACTGTTACCATGAACAATTTTGGGGACAAACACATGCGGAAGTGAGGATAAACCCGTATTTTAAACGTTTGGGTATATGGTAATATCCACCTCTGATACCGTTGGTTGTCATATCGAATGGAATATTTTTCTGCACCGCGATAGATACTTGACGTTTTAAACGTCATCGTGTGACTGGCTAAAAGGTATACCTCCTGGTGATCGACAGGCAGCTTGATTTCATCTGTTTCCGTATAGTTTTCCGCATGAACGCCACGTGATATCAATCTAGCTGGAAACAATGCAGTGGAGTCAATAGAATACAGGATAGTCTATTCCGCAACGTGCAATTAACGGTTCCAGTTACTGATTAAGATGGCCGGATTAATTGGACTGTTAATATTCTGAAAAACATTAGCAAAGACGATCGGAAAAATTAGAATTTATGCGGTACTTTTGACAAAACTATAATAACAGTGTTTTTCCATACTGAACGTGAGGTTTCCCCATACTCGACTTATGTAGTAGAGAGGGAAGAATGGAAGCGATAAAACTGAAATTGAATTCAAAAATGACCACCAACTAACGGAAAATGAGCGCACGAAATCAATCAGGTAGAGATGGAGATAAGTACGTGTCAAACAATGCCCGGTAAGAAATTTTCAGTGGATAGGCAATGTTGCCCATGAAAAGTAAAACATTTTATACGTCCAGTTGTGGTATAACATTCACCAAGAATGTTGACTGCGCACGGCAATGGACAAAGTGTGATAGATGATCAAGGCAGAGATGCGAGTATTTCACCCTCGATGGAATGCCTGGACGCGGCGGTGAGGTACGCCCGAAAGCCGACAACCAGCGGAATGCGGAAAACATAGGCAACCGGACAAACCATAGCTCAACGGGATTGGGCCAACGGATGAGACAGGTAGGCAAAATTGGGTGGATGACCGGATCAGAGGCGCGATTATTCCGACACTCGGTGGGATACCTCAACACGGTCGCAAAATATGGTTAAAACCCACAGTAGATAGTGTGCAGCCACATGGGCGTGCGGAGGAGCTACTGTCCAACGGGAATGGCGAACAACATACCACCGACGGAAGGCGCTGGCCACACACGCAAACCGAACGGAAGTGCACACGACGTGTCAGCGGAAACCGGTGTTGCGTTGCGGACTGGAAATTCAGTTCATCAATTCGAGCCCGCGCGCAGCAATACAACCAGCAATTCGGACTAAAATCGTTGTTCTTCATTGAACACAGTTTCACTGTATAATAGGGACGAATTTATGGTCAAATTTTTACAATCAAACCAAACATGCTTCAGTGAATCCAAAGTTATGTATCCCACCGATCGTAAGACAACAAACGTACCAAACAGATTTCAACAAAACCAACAAGCTCTTCCTTTGACCAATTCAATTTTTCCATCGAAACCTTACAACTGTAGCCAATCAGTACGATTGGGGTTGATGGAATAAAGATCTCCTGGCCCCTATGGTACGAACTTTGATTAATGTTAATAATAAACGGACAAAGTGAGGTAAAATTGATGACCCCCATCTTACTTCTATCTTTCGGTACATGGACACACATTCCCCTCAAAACAGACATGGTACTTTTGCCTTTTACCTTGTGCATTACCCAAATATCCGCATACATGTACACAGGACGGAATGACACGAATTGTCTACGACAAGCAGGTATCCGAGAAACAAAACTGCATACTGGGCTGAAAGAAATTTCTTGACACATTGATCTTGCTGGGTAAAACGACTGTAAGCATAACGTAATCAGTTTCTACCCGTGGATTTCAACAAGGCATTCGTATATAGCATAACCACAACAAGCACTCTGTAGAAGAGGTAGTTCGAACGTATGCGTAAGTGAAGGAAACTAGTAAGATATTGCATACTACGGGTAGTTATCTTCACAAGAAATCCACAAATTGCAACAATAAACTTAGTAAATACGATCAGCTTGTGGAAAATACCAGTTTAGCTGATGCAACAGAGAATGCAGTACGAAGGCCCGGCAAACGTACAGTTCGCCGGTATGGTGCTTCAAGGCAGAAACCAGTTGGAATCAGCCATTTAGGCGCGAAAAGAGATTTTTCAAATTTTTCATGAAGTATTAAAGTGCACACTACTGGACAAACATGGAGATTCAATTGAGTATGATAGTTGTGTTGCAATGAGAAGAATCAGGTATACATAAAAATGGTCCATATTCGCACATTTGTTGAGAAAAATGTGTCGCCAGTTTTCTTCGGTAAAAGCATAATGTTAGCTTTCCCAATCGATTTTACGTTCTGAAAATGCTTCCATTGGAATTTTCGTGTTGGATTACATATTCACATCTTGCAGAAACGTTCAATTTTGCGTAGTTTTGTAGATATAATAGAATTTGTAATTTTCGACCACGTGGTGGTTGCATTACATTACATACAAAATATCGCAGTAATTCCTAATGAAAGCCATGTCGCCACGTTCGTTGGTTAGTACTACATCTGCATTATATGTTCAGCCTGTTTTCCTAATGGGATTTCCGGTAGAAACGGTCGACGAAATGTCACTTCCAAAACTGATTGCACCCGATGTTATCACGTGGTTGTTTAATGGGTAACACGTCCCACTCTATCATCAACAACGTACGCACTGTTTTGTTTATTGCAAACCGACTATGCTCGAATGTAGCTAGCCATGTGCACGCTGGCCAATGCTCACATATCTGACAGATAATCACCAGCTTTGATGCTCGTTATTTATCCGAAGAAGACATTCATTCTCACTTGTACTATTTCAGCTACAACTCTTCTACCTTCGTATCACGGACGCTTGAGCTATCGATGATTGTTGGTCTATGGTTTCGCCGGCAGCAGGCTTCAATGATGGCTGTCGGTGTGTTATTTCACATTTTTGCCAGAACTGACGCAGATCATTATAACTTATCATGAACGGTCCAAAAACAAGTTTATTCTGATTTATCCGGTGTTGTTCTCGTCAACGTTGATCATAGCTTAAGTCGACTGGACGGAGCAGCTACCAATGTGAATATAGTACGTATGAATCTGAATAACAAACGCGTGCAATAATGTCGACGTATATTGTACAATTCATAACATTTCAGTATGAGACAAGGTAAACGGCAGTTTGCCAATCACGTTTCCAGGATTTCGCTTTCACCAAATGTTCTCCTGAATGTGAGACTGGAACTGCCGTCCGTTTGGTCCAGATATGGTAGGGAAATGCTTCCTAGCAAAGGACCAAAGATTGTCTATATTTTGTGTGTGGATCACGCTGTTCTCTGAATCCACAAAATTTTCTGAGTGATCGATCGTCCAGTGAGCTATTTCACCCAAAGCTCTGTAGGCTTTCTATTCGTCCGTGATTATTATGGTATTCTGCAGGGTAATATTAAACACTACGGTGAGAGACTCCTGTATCAGTATCCCTGAATGGATACAGTCCGACTCCATCGCCTTATTCACGTCTAGTTTATTCAAATTATCTTCAACCTCCTCCTCTCTTATTTCAACGTCCTCCACCATTGATCCCCATGCAGTCCCAGTGATGAGTCACATTGTAGTAGTTCCAGAGTCAAGAATGTGTGCTGCCTCAAAATGCCGACACAAAACCTACGTTTTCTGAGGTAGTGATTCGATAACATTGCCGTCAGTATCAACAATGCTACTCAGTCCTCTCCTAACGGGCCCTTTGGCCTGGACATAGTTAGAGAAGGCTTTATGGGTCTTATGATGTTTCTTCGCCAGGTTCATTTCAAATTTTTTCCTGCATTTATTCCGTACCTCAGAATGTCTATTTATAGCCACCTTTCACCAACCCAACAGCATGTGTTCCCCAGACGGCTTGTATACAGCACAGGCTTTCATTTGCGTTTCAGTGCCCTTTCGAATCTCGTCTTCCACAACAGAGGCCCGTCTTTATGTCGACTGCGTCTTAGTGGTGCATGCAAGTCAGTTAGTTGTATAAGACTATCTTCAATTATGGCCCAAGCTTTGCTGACGTCGTTGGTACCATGACAATCTGTCCCATTCGACTGTCTCGCATCCGACCTTAGTTGTTGTTTATTCATATTTCCAAACGATCTACGACATTTGACAGGGGATAACGTAGACAACTAAATCGCAGACTCATGATTCCATGGTCATTCTCGCCCAAGAGCGTTCCGACCTCAAGTCCGAGATGTCACCAGTGTTTCTTGTTATAACAAGGTCCAAAACTGTAGCAGTTTGACCTTCCCTGCACCTAGTGACCTCACTGACGTGATGAAGTAATGCCTTCTCGTTTATGAAGTTCAACATTTCTAACCAAACGTATCACTGGCAGCATGCATAAATCTTCACTCCACTTCTGGAACTTTGAAATCTTCTTCAATGAGGAGTTGCTATGACGTGCTTACTTGTCTTCTACTAACACTGAGTAGTTGGCCATCCTCCTGTTGAGTAGGAGAGGGACTGCTGTAAACGCAAGAGAGAAGCAGCGTTGTTCTGCTGTATGCTAAAGAACAGCTTACTAACTGAACATTTCCCACGTAAAGCTCTTCTTCTTGGTGCTTCCCATAATGCTGCTCTATTAACAACAGAACACCCCCGTCCATTCTGCCATCCTTGGATCAAATATCCCGGTGGGGAAAAATCATTGACGGATATAGTCCCTCGTAACCAAGCCTCAGTAACTGCATTGACATTTTATCCTCTTAGTTCCTTTGACAGTTCACTTCGTTTGTTCACCAGACTACCAGCAGAGACATCTAACAACCACCAATTGTTTCAATCTCCTTGAATCGAGGGGCGGCCCATGACTCAGGGATTACACCTGAGCACTCCCCCGCTTTTTTCTGGCTAGACGATTCATACTCCTTACGTCGAGTAGCTTTTAGAATGGGAGTAAATCTTCCGTCTGTCTCCCCATCCTCCTGTTCCACGAGTAAGTGTGTCAACCTTACCCGTGGCCCCAAATCTTCAATACCACTGTTGCGCCGTAATTGGTGATCCAGTGCCATCGGGACGGCTAGTATTCTTCCATTCAGCGGAGTCGTCCAGTGTTACAGTAGCTCAGCCTTGTGCAGCAGTATATATCTGCCATGCTGTCGCTAGGAGTCTGTCCTGGTTCCTGGTGTTAGCTAACTCAGCCAGCATTGGCCTAGGACTGTATGGATTGGCCTGCCACTTTCCCAACCTCATTACTCGTTTAATAGCTACATGCTAAGGAACATTTACATGCCTTATGAGGTTCAGCAGGTGAAATTTCTTCTCTCGTTCTCTAGCTTTGCCTTCTTTCATAGTGAGCTCAGAGATTCCTCTGATGACGATATTTCTAATTCTACCATGTGCTAAGTCCCCTTTAGTTTCGAAACCCAATACAGCTTTGACCAAAAGCTTACCGTCGTTACGGACCTCCGTAAATCTTCGTTCTTGGGATTCCATCCTCAAACAAGTATCCTTAACTAGCCCTCAAGCTCTTCAAGTTCTTTCTTTCCACTTTTCTACGTCTTCTTTGGCGGATTTCCGGTGACACTAATTTGTCCTCTTTCCCACTCTGTTTATTGCTTTTGTCCCCTTTCACGACAGTCACTTTCGTACAGCTTATCTTGTCAACAGCGTGGACATTTCGTTTAGCTTTAACTGCGACAGCAGCTTTATCTTTCAACTCATTAACCAAACCTGGTCGGTGGTTATGCTTTGGAGCCGTCTCCCTCCATTTTTGTTATCCTGGACTCCATCAAAACCTTTCACCTCGTTTCAACGTTCTCCTTCAGTATTAGGATCATTCGGCTTATTACCCCTCACTCTCCTTATGTTGCCATCTACCTCATTGCGCACAACAGGCGGTGTGGTATTACCAGAGTCTTCATGATTTACTCCAGTGCTCACAGCAGTAGTACAATTGTGGAGTTTACTTATACATGCCTCAAAAACCCTTAGTGACTCCTTATGAACCATATACAAATCACAAGCCCAATTCAAAAGCTTGCTGCTCCGGCGGTGGAACCACTTCGCTCGTCAATCAAATTGTATACTTTCAGCACCGACCTCCAGGTGACACTCGTCATTGCCAAAACAGCCAACTTTCAGAGT
>JTDE01004713.1:18577-45694 GCA_014338405.1 Paragonimus skrjabini miyazakii | reverse complement strand
ATTAATTCTCAGCCTCAGTAACTTTTTCTTCCAGGATATTCTACGTCACTGTTGAGGTGAACGGCGGCCCGAGCCACAGTACCTTTTGGTCAGGCTCATGGCTGTTATGATGATGATGATGGTGGTTCAGCGAGAGGGCTCTAGGATCAGTTCAACCGGCCTGAACTGCTTCTTTCGGTTATGAATGGTTCACCGAGCTATGACTTTCCTGATTATTCTCCCTTAAAACAGGAGTGAATTATTACCGTAAAATTAATCTTCAGACCTTGCGGTTCTCCAAAGGTGGCAGTGATTGCCAATTGGACTGACTACGTGTCTTCTTTCCATTGGTGTCTCAAGTGACGCTTGTCGACAGCCATTCTCATATTTAAAAAGGACATATGAACGCCACAGGACAACGGCAGTTGACGTGGTCTGCTGTATTTGGGATGTTCATAGGTTTCAATAAAAGTTTCCGTAACTCAGAACCAACTACAAAAATACAGGTTCCCGGTGTGTTGGTGTGTCTTAAAACTACCCTCATTTCACAGCACATGCCGCTCGTCGTAGCTGACTCGGTTGCCCGGTGTATCATCTGCAACTACCTCTTCCTCCAAACTGTCTCCCTAAGGTTTCAGTTTGTTGATGTCTTTTTATGCTTTTTGCGAACGTTCAATATACATCTGTGAGCGGCTCGTTCAAGCCTTGTCCGCTAGAAGTTGCGCTTGTTGTAGACGTTAGATCCCCTACTTCCCATTCGGATGAGTGATATTTTGGAACAAGTACTCGCTCGCTGCGTGACTCAGAATGGAGCTTCTTTCAGTTGGTAATTCGACTGGCCTTAGGTTTACGGTCGACATCGGTTCACTTGGTTCTGCAGCCGTAACAGACCGTGTTGGATTCGTTAAATGGCAGTGTTGGTCTGTGTGGTCATCCAACAGGAGGATAATGTGGCTCGGGCCACCGCTAACCTCAACAGTGACGTGGAATACCCTGGGAGAAAACGTTACTAAGAAGGTTAAAAATTAATAAAAGAGGATTAAACGGAAGAACTAGAAATGGTATGAATGAAGGTACGCCATTGGCTGCGACACACCGCCATCTCGGTTAGCGTCTTTAACCAGCGGTTTGAGTGATCACGAGAAACTCATCCAGGCAGGCGACACCTACCCACTTTGCTCAGTGGAGCGGTCGATCTTCATATTTTATGACCACGTTGTTGCCGGAACCGCACGGTTTCACCCAACCGTTTGCGGTTTCAGTATAGTGCCCGGTACAGTAAACGATCCGATAGCATACGGAGTGTGTGGACATTGAAGACGCCAATGTTTACCGGTTTCCTTGACTTTAGGAACTAATTATCACCCGAGAACACAGGGGAGGCAGAAAACCTGTGGTGTAAAATGGGAGGAGAAAGTTATGGTGGATAAGCAATGCCACTTTTGGGAGAACTATAGCTTCTGATGCTTCTCAATTCTTTTTTGCCGCAGAAGGGAGGTGATTCAGGAAACCCCCACTCCGAGTATCTGACCTATGAGGAAACAGATTACAGGGTTTTCTTGGGAATCCCACCTGGAGCCAATGACTCAAGAGTGACTTACTTGACAGTGGGGGGCTTGCCTAGCCCGAGGATGCAATGAATAAGACAATGTCTGATTCTGTGCACTGCCGCGCGCAGTGAATGTATTCGAATCTACATCAGGCTTTTGAGTGATACCGGTTATCCTTCGACGGTATTAGATAATTCGTCGGCAGTCAGTCAACCGTTGGGCGATCAGAATGCTCTTTACTTGGGGGTACCTTTACCACCTCCCTTCTTCCTGATTCGGAAGGCAACAGTTCCCTAACTGTAACAGTAGTGTTGCTGTATGCCCATAGGATAGTACCTCACTATCTAAGCACTCCTACGCGGTCAGTAGTGCAATATACCATCCTATGAGTGCACCTGCTTTTCGTCTGACTGCTCCTCTTTGATCATTTTTGCACCTGGAAGGACCGAAGTCCTGGTCAGCTGTTATGTCCCTGAGTTGTTGAATAGATCAGCTATCGTATATTCAATCACGCGACTCGAACTGAGAAGACAAACAAATCTCGACGGAATGTTTATCGACTGGAAAAACACGTTGGAAGGTGAACGCTCAGTGATGCGATAAAATTAGTCCGCAGTAAATGAATCACCAAGGACAAGGTACAAAGTAAACGAAAGATAATGTAAAGGTTCGGTAAATGAATGCAATTCTTTGTTTGGTGGCTGTCCACCTAACACCTTCCCCTTGAGTTTACTGTCCGTAGGATTGTTGTCGAGGATTCACTTGCATGTGCACAGTTTGTCTTCGAGAACTATCCGTCCATCTTCTGGGTGTGCAGATGCTTGGAGGATATGCCTCTGGATTTGGAGCGGCAGCCGAAACGTCTTAGGGTAGATCAAATGTCTCCAGGAGAATATCTATTGAAATGACTGGGCTTGACGGAACGGTCACCGGTTGGAAAGAAGGACGCAACTGATTTACATGGCGGACCCATACGGAATATTGCACTTCCACGTCGTATGTGGCTCTACCACTCCGTCGTAGTATGTGGCCTGCGGTCCACTCCTCAACACTATCATGATAATCTTTCGCGCATACGAGCTGACCTAATGAAAACTTGCGATTGGCTGCACCATGACGACGGTTGAATTGCTGCTCCGTACGCCTGTTTCGCACAGATGGTAGTCGTGGAGCTGGGGGGTATAGCGTCATCAGACAGACGGAATTTCCGGCGCATCAGTGACTCTGTCGGAGACTTGTTGTTTGGGGTGCGGGGTTGCTCTGTATGTCATCAGAAACGCCTCGACTGTTTCCAGCGTGGTCTCCTCCCCCTTACGTTTCTGGAGTGTTCGTTTAAACGTGTCAACAAAGCGTTCCACCTGACCGTTTGGCTGTGGGTGGTACGGCGGCGTTTGCATATGCTGGATTCCATTCTGTTGACAGAATTATACGAATTGAGCTGAAGTAAATATACTGCCGTTCTCTGAAACCAGGATTTCAGGTACACCGAAACAACTTCAGCTGGTTGTTAATAGTGGCTCGGGGACTTATATGGTTCAGTTGAATGAATTTCGGCCATTTGCTGTACGCATCAACCAGTATCATGTAATGTTGTTCGTCTATGGATCCAGCGAAATCAACATGCAAGCGAGACCAAGGGATTATGGGCACAGACCACGAAGAAAGATGTGCTTCCTCTGGAGCTTTAGCTGACGCTTGTCACTTTGAACACGTACGGACAATCTGAACCAGGTCCTGATCCATTCTTGGCCAGTATACGTAACTGCGAGCTAAAGATTTTGTACTGTTAATCCCGATATGTCCGATGTGGAACTGCTTGAGTATCTGTTGTTGCAATTTAGAAGGAAGAACAATGCGTTCAGCGAACAGAATGCGGTCATCGACTTCAGAAAGGGAGAAGCGACGTTGATAGGACGGTTGAAGCCGGAGGTCGTTGTTACCGGGAGTTGACTGTGGCAACAGCGGATTTTAGTACACTGGAGGAACTGAATTCGTTGGAATTTGTTTGCTATCTAACAGGAACTTTCCTCAAACATATAACGAACTTAGTGTGGTGGAATTTATCGTAGACAGTTATTGTAGATTATTTTGTAACATTGCCGATTGTTTTTCTTGGTTTCCACTACAACGGCTCTCGTTACACGACCGGCGCTTATGTTCTTTTTACATTTCACAGTACTAGGCTAGTCGATTTACCAAGGTTTGTTTGCCTTCTCATTGGATGTCTTGTTCACCTGTTACTTTCTCTGGTTTGTCGTCGTAGGATTTTGCACCCTTTGCCAGATCTCTTAAACATCCCTCCCTGAACAGCGGCATTCCACATAAGTGCTTAAGTCAACTTATTGTTCCTCATCTCTTCACAATGTGCAAACACTTTTCAGCAAAACCCCCGTGTGATACAACCTCCCTCCCTTATTCGCATTTGTTCCACTGGATGCCGGCACAAACATTTATGCGCACACACAACCCTTCTTAGAGTTCCTCCGTTATTCCTCATTTACGTCGATTTGTGCACGAACCCAACATTTTATTCTTGAATTAACCACAAAACTGAGTCAGTAAGTGTTTTTCACAAATGATACCGACTGCGACCGTTTGCCTTAGCTTTTTCACAAGTATCGTGATTACAAATATTAGTTCGTAACCGAAGCACACGGTTAATTTTCCCTCATTTACCGAGGATGTGAGGATGTAAAAGTTGAAAATTCACTTCTTGGTGTGCATTAAGTATGTCACTGAGTTGATTTGTATATCGATCTATTTTCTATGCAGGGAAAATCCGTTTGTTGTTCCTCTTGTTAGATTTCCTCCTTGCTGGGAATTTTCCGAGCAAAAATTGCATCGGACGCGTCACCATATTCGGCGCAATCTGATAAAATGCCTCAAGAGTGTACCTATCGATTTCCTGTGCTGAGAGCGTTTGGATATTAGTTAGAGGCCGTTTCAAACCATAAGTCAATTAATCACGTGCAACTGCTCTTTACTAGCGCGTGCGGCATTGGGATTTGATCGTTGTGCAGCCCAAAGTTCAACGTGATTTGACAAACCTGAATGCTGATTGGTGGATTTTCAGACCATTAGTTTTCCAACGTGGCTGCTGATGACAACGAATGTTAGTTCCTTTTGCAACTTATTCTGCGCACTACAAGTCATGACAGATCATTCATTTTACGAACACTGGCGGCAACTGAATAATAATAGTCCAGGACGTGGCGAAGTACTAGAGCGCTTGGAGTCTATAGTAAGCCGCTCGAATACGAACCCTTTCTTGTCCGGTTGAACCCCACCGATTGCCATTGGGCTGTTTAGGACAAAAGTCAATCGGCTTACGTTTCTGTTCAATTCGACAAGCCTAAAAACAGCTAGGTTGGCGATATGGAACGAAATGTCGATTACACTTGTTAACCATTTGATTGAAAGCAAATGACGAAAAATTGGTCAGGCGACTGTCTAACTAGTGAACTGGTTAGAAAATGTACCCATTCAAGAAGGTCAACGAATCATCTTGGTTACGCTTCGTTAATCAGTCTGGTCACGATAAGAATATCGCAGACAGATATCCGTCAGCTATTGTTCTCACGCCTGACCGATCTATTAGAAAATAAACAGCGATCAGCCTGTCCTATGCGGCAAATGAACTGTAAAGAAATAGGCAACCCGAACCAATAAGAAAATGTGCAAATCTGGGGGCATTTTTACAGTATAAATGACAAAATTAATCACGAAGCAAGTACTTTCTAAGAGTGTGATAAAATGTTATTCTGAAGGTAGAAGTTGATTGATATGATTCTCATTCAGTACTACACTGGTCGGGTTGTTACATTTGATTCCGAGCACATAAATACCGATGGGACAGTATTTGAATCTGTAGTTTCTTTAGGAGTTGTAAGAAGTATTGGATGTTGATCAACTATTGCAGTATGAATCAAATCAAACTGGTTCCATTTATTGAGTTTATTCTTATCACAAACGAGTTGTCAATCTTAGGCGATAAATATTTCCGCAATTTGTGCTTCATTGCCTTATATCTGATATGCTACAACAACTGCCTTGCGTATACGTTGACCATTTGTTTAATATCACCCTATAGGTTTCAATGAATAGGCAGTCAATGCAATTTACATTTATCCATACCAAGGTGCCTACATTTATAATAGGGCCTAATTAAAACAGGTAGATGAATAATCGGTTTGTAAAGGTATAACATGATGGAGATCTAACAAATGCTAGTATAGTGGGGTGATACTTTTATCTGAGGTTCGCCGGGGATGCCTCTGAAATGTTTGCTGTCGTTGACTAACGTATCGGTTTGAGTATCTCGTTTGCATTTTTTTCAGGTTGCTACTGTGTGGGAGTAATTCATGAGGAACAGTTCACACACTGTGATGGTTGCTGTCATTTGAATTTGCAGTTCCTTTATCATAGTCCTATCTTCATGGATGCATTTTGGTCAGACATCCAGGTTGCCAGTACAATACGGAATGTAGGTGGCAAGATGACTGCTGTACACTCCTAGGTGGAGCCTCATGTAATTGCCCTGGACGTCTACACGTCGCACCACATCGGGCACACATCAGTAGTAGGAGTGTGTTATGTGACTGTAACTCTTACTTATATGTCTCTTGATCAGTCATATATTCCAGTGCAGGTTGTAAAACCATGCGAAACAAAAGTAGTCACAGTGATTACTTGGTCATTCCGGAATAGAAGTAGGTACGATACTTTGTAGCAAAGTGGGTAGGTGTCGCCTGCCTGGCTGGGGTCCTCGTGATCACTCAAATCGCCGGTTAGAGATGCTATCCGAGATGGCGATGTATCGCAGTCAGTGGCGTACCTGTATCCGTCCCATTTCCACTTCGTCTTAGTCTTTTCTCAATAATTTTCCACCCTTCTTAGTAACGTTTTCTTCTAGGATATTCCACGTCACTGAGGTGAGCGGCGGCCTGAGCCACAGTACCTTTTGGTCAGGCTCATGGCTGTTATGATGATGATGATACTTTGTGAATTGGGAGCGGAACCAAAGTTGGAGGCAACGTAGACCTCATTCCACCCGGTTAAGTGAACAAATTTTGTCATTTTGACGACAATTGAAGGAAGGTTATGCAACCTGAAAAAGTAATTGTGGAAATGATCACTTGCTTCTTCTGTTATTGCGAGCTGAAACATGTGGCAATAGACTGTCTGGTGAGTGTTTTTTCTGCCTGTTTTTACGTGGTGGTCTCAGTAATTTGCTTTGTTATTTCCAGCATGTTGCCAGTAGATGGCAGCTTACTGGCCAACCGTACAAAATTAATGATGTTTATCGTCTGTCTTCAGACCACTCGTCTCCTGGAATTGACATTATAAACGTGTACTGTGTGTGTCATTGTTGCGCTGCAGAGCCACATGTACGTACCGTATTGAATGGCAAGAACTATCGGCACTTATCGACATGTGTAAGCCAGTAACTCATAACATTGGATTACTACTTTTTAAAAGATTTTATGGTTCACAGTAAAGAATAGTCATCTACCAACCAAAAACGTAAAAAGGAAGCAGATGGAGAAAGACCTTAACGACTGGTGATGTTCGACGTTTATTGTAAAGTGATACTTAAAGCTAAATTATTTCCACTATTGTCTCAATTTGGTGCCTTCCTATCGTCGAATCGTGCTTAAAAGAACCCATGAAACTTCAACGCATGCGAGGGATATATGTTATGTTCCAGTGCTAAAGGAAAATCATGCTGAAACTGGTGTCTGTTGCAGTTGGCCAGAGCGATTTTGACCAGTGAGTCTGACTTTGTCTTTCACACTCACGATTGTCGGTGCTGAGTGTGGTGAAGTACTGACTGTTGACGGAGGCCGCCTTGACTCTACCAGTTGCCCAAATCAACCGTGGATCTATCCATGGGTGAATTCCCTTTGGAATGGACTAAACTGGAGCACTGGTATTCCTTATGAACACGGTGGATGGTGCTGTTAGCAGTGTCACCCACCCACCAAGGAATAACGGGTCTCTTGATGTCGTTATGTTGACGTATACATTTTATGGTTGCCTGAAAATGCGGAAATATGTTAACCGTGAGGACAACGTAAATCAGACCTGACTATGTTCGAATCGGTAAACGTGGATAAAAGCTCTTTTGAGTCCTAATATGATGGCTTAACACTAAGTTAAGCAACAATCCATCACGTCGTTTAGGGTCACTCTTACGCAATCGTGGTTATGATTAACTAATTGAGTCATCGTCTCAGCGGTTAGTTGTTGCCGATCCTCACATCGACTGAAGTGACAAGTTGCCGTTATGATTTAACCAAGCGGTGAAGTGTAGAAGTTTTAAAACTTTACAACTCACAGGCGGTAGTCGATATGAAGCTAGTCTGATAAGAATAAAGTGGGATGCAAAAGATTCGAGTGAAGAGAAGATATCGCTGGAGCATACGACTAAAACCCGCATTGGTTAGATCAAACCCTATTACACAATGTAGGCAGTATTGTAAACTTCCAGTTCGAGGTCAGTATATTGTGATTAAAATGACTTATTTATCTTCAGAAATACAGTTAGTCAGCTTCACTTCTGATAACTAAGTCTGGTTAACATAAGTCAGTTTACTTTGCTGGGTCAATTTCGGCTGGTCTTAGTGGCTTCATTGTTAGTATGATCAGTCGTAGCAGTAAAATCGCTTTTACTTCCAGCATCAAGAAGCGCAATATCTAACAACTTGCCGTATATTACGCAGTCGCCGCTGCAATGTGCAACATACAAGCCTGCCGTTTCTACTGTGATTGTCTGTTACAAATGTGGACCAACTTTGGGGCAACGTGGACACACCGGGGGACAGTGTCCTTTCGAAGTAGAGGTTTCAGCAACAGTCCTGTAAGAGGAAACGACGCAAACAAACGTGGGCCAAAGGCCCAATAAGCCAAGCACACGACTTACACAAATGGAAGCAAAGACGGCGCCGACAACACAGCGGTGCGCTTCTTTTCGCAACTCAAATTCAATCCGTACGCGCCTGCTGGTTTTGACTGCAGGTTACATATGTCCACTGGAATATTTATCTATTCCGCCGACTATTTTTATCATTTCTGAACCTGCCTGGCAGTTTTTGTTTATATTGACAGGTAGTATGTGGTATATCCCATACGTTGTTATGCGTTCGAGTTATCTGAAATGGAACATGGATGTATTATGACTTCACACTGATGACCATAGTTAAGGTATATATTTTGCAAATGCTGGTTTCATCTAACACTACCGTAGAGTCATCGGTCTTATTGCTACTTGACGATTGATTCTGGTCAATACGTTTTGATAGTGACGGCACTCAGCTGTCAGACACCGGTATTGCTTTTGAACTTGGCTGTATGTCACTTCTATGAAACAACCGATAAAAGTGACTTGTGGAGTGAAACGAAGTCCCCATTACTGGGAATGCAGATTCTTGTCCCGATTCCTTCAAACATTGCACTAACTGCTATGAAGCTGGTGTCAATCAACAGAGATGACATTAATCACCTGGTCACAGGTTAGACTGGAGGTTCTGATCTACGTTTGAGCAATCGGATAGTATCCAGCTCACATCACAATGAACGCCGTGTCGCAAATGTCAGAATCATGTGTTGTATTCCTATTCGGACGTAATCCCCATTAACCCATGCAGATAATAACAGCGATAGAGGAAACACGTGACTCATGTAAAGTACAAATATATTCTGACATTTACAAGCTATAGCATCGTTCTTAAGTGGGTGGATGAATGCACCGTTGACTAGTGAACGCGCGACCAATCAGAACGCAGTTGGAGTCTCAGCACGGGTCTAATGCACATAGGCGGCTATCGTGCGTGCAAAACACCATCTTGTTTTATTAATGACTTCGGTATTGATCCAGTTTTGCTATTTCTAAGTTAAAAGAGCCACACCTAAGTCATGGGGCTGAATCGAAAGAGATATGAATGAAGATCGTTAAAACGGCAAACCTCAAGGCTCATTTCTCTGCGATAGATGATGGCTTGGTTACTGATGAATGCAGTGAGAGTACGGACGCCTGGCTTTTGTGGATGAATATCTGAGAGACGTTTAAATATGCGCTGTGTTGAGATTTGTAGATGGCCCCAAACATGTATTCAAATTTGGAGCGATTAATTCTGATGGAGTCTCAACCTCTCTTGGGAACTCTATGTTTTATACGCTTCATAAAGGTGATGGTTTTTGAATCAGATAGTAGATCGTTGTCTTCTGTATTGTAACGACGGCCCAGCCTCTGAATTCGTTAACGGCTGAATAAGGTTGACTACGGCACCATAGACTAAGTATGGTAACTACGATGTTAAACCCTTAAACAGACATTCAGCAATCGGTTTCGTTCGTATTTGTAGTCATCAGGTAGGCATGGTCTGAGTACGGGATCGAACTAGCAACTCTTCGCGTTACCAGCCACTGCTGTTATCCAGATAATCCGATACGACCTGTGTCTATCTATAATTCCGGGGTGTAAACAATTTACACACGAGTTACATATGAATCCCTCTTTCACGAACGATGCTCTTAGGTCGAGTGTCCAAGCAGCTAGGAGCTTCGGTTCGTGACTCCGGTTTGGTCCTCTACTCAATCTGTTTCTGTCTGATGGGTCTAAATAAGGAGGAGTCTGCTGTGAAATGTCAGTGTGAGTGTGAGCAACTTGCTAATCGTCCTTAATTATCAGCCAGTTTTCATATCTATCCGATTTTCGGTTAACAATTACTTGACCGTTTAATACAAGTTCCGAAATTTAAATTATATCAAACTGAACCCCACTTCTACCCGACCCCAACCTTTGCAGTCGGATAAGCATTTCGACTGTCCCACTTCGGAAGGAAGCATTAGACTCGAGTTTCGCTCTTATCAGGGCTCATAAATCGATTGATATCCCATGGCTTCCAGCTTGGCTCCTTCCGTTTGGCTTTCCAGTCTATCTGATAACCGTGATAGTATCGCTTACATGCGGTTGGTGATGTCGATTTATGGTTAGTGCCAGCCGTGAGTGATGAGACCAAAATTGGTCTCGTCTGTGTGATTAATGTTTTGCTGATGTGGACGTGAGTACATTGATTAGGTGCAAAGCCAAGGAAGCGCACTGGGCACGTGGCCGGAAGAGAAGTGGAAGCCAACTTCCTCATGTAGTGAGAATCTTGCTTCATTCGTCGCCCTCTAGTTTACTTGGTACTTATGATTTTTCAAAATGTCACTGTATGAATAGCGTACCAAAGGATGCTTGGTCCGGTAACCCACATGCAGGTGGGTTGTTGGGTGGCATCGACCTAAATACCACTGACCAAAGTCAACTTGATCGGTTGCTATATTGTCAACCGTCATATCTGAAGTGGATGTTCCGAATGTTAAGCTTGCCTATTCAAACGGTAATTGGATAAAAATGAAGAATCGATAATAACATCACATTCCTTATTTGGAACTGGATTAGATGTTAACAACTGAGTTAGACTCGTACAACTGAACTGTTTTCCTTAGGAATTGCTACTTCCGTTTGTGTTCAGCGTACCGAGCAACAGACAACATCGCGAATAAGTTCAGTATACAAATTACGCCCCTCTTCAGCCGGCGGTATTATTATGTTTCCCAGCGAGAATGACTACCTTTCCATTGAGATTCTGTGTTGATTGCCATCGAACCTATTTATCATCACTGTTGTTTCATCACATTGTTGACAGGAAAATGTACAATTATGCTTAATAGACAAATATCCGAATAGTTCAGTTCAATATGTTATAACCTCTGCGTCGAAACAAGCTCTGGGCATGAATTAAGTCAATTACTCTATTTCTATATTACTGAAACCATCACAAGTGGCGTCGCTGTAACTGTTTGTGATGGTTTCCTATCCGACAGAAAGTCTGAATATTCATACTTCGTCAAGAAAAGCCGAAGACTATTTGGAGCGCTTTGACATTTGATATCTCACTAGCAAAGAGAAAGAAGCGGAAAAGAAAGTCGCCCACCTCCTCAATGTAACCGGTAAAGTCGTGTACAGCTTGAAAAAAGTAACATTCCCTGACTCACCCAGTACTCCTCTTTACGCGTGCTTAAAAAGCAAAAAGTAGGTGTATGTAACGTAGTGTTAACAGTTCGTTTACTCTTATCAGTCGCAAACGTAAAACTTGCGGACTATATACGACAAGTGAACAGAGATAGTCAGGGTATGAACACGTATACAAACATACCACGTATTATGTCATCAACACCATGGCAACTCGATGGAATTGGTGTAACCACTTTTGTGTACGTAACACAGGTGGGTGGGTTCCGATTAGAATTGCCTCACTAAAGGCCAGTAGCTTCAGATTCTATCTGCGTAACAATATTTCGAACGAGTTAAGCAGATCAACTTAGTGATTTGCTATCATGCGTTGTCTAGTAATCGATTATACGGGGTTTCGAGTAACGGATTCAGCAATTTTAGATTGTTATGTAATCAGTTATTTAAACTGATTTGCGACATGTTCTGTAACTATCTGAGATAGCCTGCGACGTGGTCTGCCTATGTAAAAGTCACTGTAACTGTGAATGATCTGGCAGACAGCGTGAGAGACAGAATAGTTGGACAAACTGCGTTCCAAATATATAGAACTGGTCCCTTGTTGATTTGAACCAAGCGTCATTGAGAAACCGCATTCGTACGGGATAGAGTAGATTTCAATTTGTGCCTGATTTCATTTGCCAGATGATCCACCTTTGAATTGAAAGAATAGAAATACATCCTTCTTTTGAACTATTTGAACTGGCTCGTTGCACTTTTTCATTACGCTATGAATGTTTACGAACTTTTCAGAACATCCATTTGCCAATAACCTTTTTCACAGAATCCCTTGTTTTGTCTGCAGTTTATTAAGAGTGTAAATATGCCTGGCCCTATGAAATAGGGTCCTGATCAAACTCTGCTTGTGTGCTGCTGGAGCAAAGTTGAAGAACTGAAGATATTGCCCGCCCCATACTGCTTTACTATGAATCGATCGTTGTAATACTCAATTGTCACGCCTGCTGATGAGTATATCTGAAAAAGCTAAATTACCGTTTAATTCCCCTTCATGAGACAAAGATAGGTTTCGGTGGATAGAGTTAAGAAAGTTAAAATACAAATCGGAATGATCAAAATTGGTGGGAAAATAAATATCCTCAACATACCATCTGTACAATATGAATTTGGCTATATTATCTGCGACTTTTCGTTATGTCGTTTCCAAAATATCGACCAGTATTAGACTTACCGGACTACCGATATCCAATCTATCTATTTGTCTGGAAGAAAGTATTTCAAAATTAAACCTGCTGACGTTCGCACACAGTAAGGCGAAATCTTTGAAATATTCGAGTGCAATTGAAGCAATACCGCTTCAAACATATACCTTTCAGACTCTCAGGCGCTCCTTTCACGTTCAGACGACTGACGCTGGGAGTGCCAGATGGATTGAACAATAGTGTTGTTTAAGGAGACGATATAGTCGTCTGCAGCACCAGTATGGCAGAACATACGATTGACGCTTCAGATATGCTGAAGAAGACTGAACAAGCCAGCCTACAAATCAACAATTCAAAGTCTTAACTGACGAAATGAACGGTAGTACTATTCGGTCACAAGATCGGTCACAGAGAGGTCCAACCGATTCCCGAGAAACTAATGACGATCAAGGCCATTCCGGTGCCAACATTGAAGACGACGTTGAGACAGTTTCTCGGTCGCGTCGGGTGCTACAGTCGCTTGATCAAAAACTGCAATTAACTCACCAGCCCATTATACGAAATTCTGAAGAAAAATTGTCAATTTCACTGATCGGAAGAAACCAGTCGAGCGTTTATCGAGATTTAACAATGGATGAAGAAGACACAGCTGACCCTAAAGCTGCCAGTAACTGGACAGAGCTTCGTTTTCGGGACGGATGCGAGCGATGTGGGAATCGGAGCTATATTGAAGCAGGAAGGTAGTGTTGTGAAATATGCCAGTCGGGTACTAACTCCTACTGAACGAAACTACTTAACTACAGAGAAGGAGTGTTCGGTGATCGTGTGGGCATTGGAAAAATGGAGACCGTATTTGCTCGGCCGATGTTTGCATGTGAAGACCGACCACAAGCTGTTGGAGTGGGTTAAATCGGCGAAGGACCCTCGAGGAAAACTGGCTCGTTGGGAGTTACGATTACAGGAGTACGACTTCACAATTCGCCATGTAGCTGGAAAAGAGAACTATGTTCCCGACTTTCTTTCCCGAACGCAGTAGATGGATGAATTTCACAAGGATGTGATCGGAGTTAGTAGTATGGAACCGGAGAACGATCCCGGGAAGTTACAGGCAGCGCAGAGGATGGACACGACAATCCGAGTGGTGATTGATCAGCTTCTATCGGGAGAACAACCGCCTGGAGACGAGGAGAATCCGGAGGTGAAATCTTTCAGAATGCACTGGTCAGACTTGCGGTTGAATAGTGTCGGAATTTTAATGCACTGACTGCGGAATGGAATAAGCTCGCCTGTTACACCGACGGAGTTGAGAGCGACAATTGTGAAGGAATGTCATCAGCTGGCTCATACAGGATGTAATCGAACTTACGAAATGCTGAAGCAAAAGGCTTATTGGTCGGGAATGAAGGATGATGTTAACAATTACGCGTGGGCGTGCCAGCAATATCAGCTGCTAAAGGGCACTATTCACTCCAACGAATATCCCACTCAACCAATTCCGGTCAGTGAGATTAGGGAATTATGGTCGGTTGATGTGATGGACCCCTTTCCAGCAAACACTTTCTGAAGCCAATAAATCGTAGTCGTGACGGAACATTTCACAAGAGGGATCGAAGTAGCCGTTATACCCGATCATCGTGCAAACATTGTATGCAGGGCGGTGTTGAAACACATAGTTGCAAATCACGAAATACCGGGAAACATATTGACTGATCAAGGTCTCTGTTTCGAAAGTGATGAATTTCGGAACTGCTTGGAAAGCTTGGGTATCAGGAAAATTCGCACGACGTCATACCATCTTCAGTCGAATGGATTGACGGAAAGGAACAGTCTGAAAATCAAGAAATGGTTAGTGGTGATAAAAGGAAGCTGGTAGGTAACGTCACCACGGTTTTTTCTCACCTATCGCTGTTCGTCACAAGGAACAACGAAGAAATCGCTGTTCGAGCTTGCAACGCCAGTCCGTTGTTCAGGATGTTGACTTATGGTGATACCGACGGATGAGCAGGCGTAATTTAGCAGAGGCTCGGATGTTGGTCAACGAGAACCTCGCAAGCGTACATGAAGTTTCCAAGGAGTAGTCGACTGCAAAGCTATCGAGCCGATGTGCTGCTGTGTGTGTTGTGTTTGAACCTAGATCGAAGGTTCAGTACAGAGATCGGCAAAGTCTGATTGGAGCAGAGCCCTGAGCCAGGAAGTTCTTGGTAAGATGGAGGGAACCGTATATATTAGTGAGACGACCAAACCTAGTATATATGATTAATAACCAGAAGAATCAGTAGTGAGTTTGCGGAAGTCAGTTTTGTAAATGGTATGACATCCCGAACAGAAGAGAATGCTAACGAGATGCATCAACATCACCGAGGCCGATACCCAGACAGTCGAGAGAACGAATTTTGCTCGAACGGCTTTTGCTGCAGCCGGAACAATCTTTGCGGGATGAGGGATGTAGTGATTGAGAGAGAGAGAGAGAGAGAGAGAGAATGATCGCACTATAATACTCACACTACTATTACTACTGAGTAGTGAAGTATGGGCATGTATTTGAATATTGAAGTAATCGAGAGGGGGGAGGGAGAAATACAAGAAGAAATATTGGGGTCCAGTTTGAAATGAAATGGTTCTTGGTACGTACACGGACTGAGCATTGGCTACCGTTACAACCGTTACGTTCTCCGACCAATGTTATATGTAACTGAGTGGGTTTGTTTGTTGTCGTGTTGAAACGCATAACCCATGTATTGGTTTTCCGAATAAACAATCCTTGTGCCATTTCAATTCTTCACCCAGAACACCTGTATCGCAGTCTTGGTTAGACGTAGTGTCACATAACTATTCAACTGTCTCACGCAGCGGAATGTTTGTAACTGGGGCAACGACGTCAGTTGTACACAAATTGAGAACTTGTCGACAAACGTTGCAATATCTCTGATATGTCGGAGGAATCCATTAGACAATTGTGGGAGTAACATTTTACGAATGGGGTCCAGATAGTAAACTAACCATCGCGCAACTTCCTAATAGGTTGAGTTGTTCACACAAACATTTAGTTGCAGCGGTGCTTCATCCTTGTATATTTCTGGTATACCACTCATCCAAGGTGTTTCTGTGCCAATTTGCTTCATGCGCCTATAATAATTAACTGAGATATGACCGTTCAACAGTTATATCTGGAGTTGCTTTTCCAACAGTATGTTATTCTCTGTTGCTTTACTTCGCCCAAATTTCTGTTCGCTTTCCGAAGTGGTTTTTATTTTCGTCATATACTCGCCCTTCCTCATGTTGGCAACACCAGAACCTTTACCTGGTTTTCGAAAAGCCAAGTACCACATTTCTTTCGTGGATTGATAGTGTTACCGTTTGAGACATCGTATAGGTGCTAATGGGAATTGTTTGGAAACAAATACCAATTTTGTACGGAACTAATCAGTCTCATCGGTAAAATTGTGCGATAGATCCTTCAAGTGGTCATACATATATTCAAACTGAACTTATGTGTTCAACTTTTTAACGCCTTTCGGTGGTATGTCGAACTTTCGTCTAAGTGAAGAGAAAATTCAGCTGCCTCTGCGTAAACCAAGTTGACTAGAGATTGTGCACATGCATTAAATCATCACCAAAAAATACGGGAAGCACACTCATATTTTCTGAAAGTGAAAGCTCCGTAGAGAATGAGAAGTTCTGACCTTGGTGTTGCGAAGTTTTCAAACTTGATACTGTATATCAATGACAATCCGTTGAGGGATTCAGCAAAGCGGTGGTGAATTTCTACAAAGCTGTTTACTTCACTCCGAGCAGCATCGATGTACGAACTCGTTAGTCTCATAAGATTCAAGTTGTTTCTTAGTAACTTCTCGTTAGATAATAGCTTGATAAGTTGCGTTGAAATTAAACCACATCATAAAAATCAATACATACCGTTCCACTGCTATCTCGCATCGTAACGACAGAAAACGTCCCAATGTTCTCATAACCGAGACAGAGATTCTTCGTTTCAGAAACTTGAAACACTGGGTTACCTTCAACAACTTCATCAATGAAGAAGAAATTATTACTCTCTTTCTACAAAGTAGCAGAACGAGCCATATTTCACTGGTGAGAAAAGAAAACCAGGATACCAGGCATTTCATTCTCAAAATTTGACGAAAGAACCTTAGTGTAATTTTGAAAACCAATTATAGACTGGACTTCGTTACTCATTGGTCACTGGAAAAAATTGCGTGATCTGCAACAAAAATTTATACCACTTCCGAATTTAAATTTCCAGTCAACTAGAACAGTATATAGGTAGTGTTAAGATATTAAAGCTGTTATGAAAAGAGTACTGATGATTTTATACAATTTGAGACGATCAGAAGGTCAACAAAGTCGGCTGTCCGAAAAGGTAAATATTCGAAATTCAATTGACAACCTGCACTTGAGTCAAATCCCATCTAACGGTGGAACAGGTGTAAGTCATTTGGTAAGAAACATTCTCGCTATGTGTCGTAAAACTGTTCACATTCAATCCGCTTATCACAGTTCAAAGTCCTTTTTTACACAACACAATTTTATCGATGGTAAACTGAGTTTCGATTTTCATTCTGTTGCCCTTGCTGTTAATTCCGTTGAGTTTACCGACCACATTAAACGAACCTATCCAGTTATTAATTTTATTGAACATTCATTCGTTTTAGATACTAACAGCGTTGAATCATTTATTTATCTTCATTTCATAAAGTCCCTTAAGACAGTAACCATGGAATCTTCCGAAGCTTTTGCTAAAGGTATTACTGGACAATCTTTAACAATTGTTGGTTCTTGTCAACTCACACTTTCTCATTCTCAGTCCATTGTTAACAATTGCCACTTATTGGTTATTACTCGTGGTCCATCAATTATTGGTTTAAAACATGTGAAACATTTGAACATTTCTGCTTCATTGCTTCTGGATACACCAAAAATGCACAATTTACTCCTTCAGTGTTTGGAAATTCCTGGTGATATGCGTATTAAACTAAGTTCGTTCGGGCTCAAAGTGGCGAATCGATCGGAAAAGCATTTGTTCAGTTTGTGGAAGATGTTAACGCCCCAGTAATCTTCGACCTGAACTGCATCTACTGTGACCCCGCTTATAAGTGCGGTGATTATTGACTCATGCTCAACAAAGTTCATTTACAGGGAATTTGTGCTGTTGTCGAACCACAGGACATTCTGCATAAATTTCATGGTTCAAAATATTTATCAGTGTTTTATTTGAAAAATGCTTTTCTGCAGATTCCATTCGAAAAGACTTTCAGTGCTCTGGCAAGCATTAATCCTCCTCTGGACTGTTTCGTTATAATTTCCACCCTTTGTTCTGAATGTATCACCTGCTATATTTCAAGTTGCGAATACCATAACCACCAATCTACAGGGTGTTTCCATTGACCAGGACGATAGTACTATGCATGCTCATGATGAACGACTATATGCTATACCTGAATGTTTTGCTCTTCAAACTTCGCTGTTCATATTTCCAAATGCATTTTTAGTACATCTCAGTTCACATAGTTAGGTTTTTCTTGTTGATGAGAATGGTTATCGTCCTGATCCTGATCGTTTTTCAATTCTGTCTAAGGCGTCCACTCAAAAGACTTTTGAGGAGCTTCGTTATTTAATGAGTTCACTTCAGTATTGTTCCCCAGTTACTCTTAATTTCGCTAATGAGGCAAAGATTTTACTTGACTTCCTTTCCCATAGTAATTTTTTTGGGACCAACCCACTTGAAAAAACTCTGATTTCTGCTGAATTTTCTGTCTTCCGATGCAGTATTACGTATGTTTTCTCCAGTTACCATCAGCATTGATTAATGATGCATCACCAACGGGTATTGAAGCTGTGATGGAACCAAAGGACCATCCTGATATTTACACTTCCAGACTCCCCGGTTCAACAGAACATAGATATGGGCAAATACAGAAGCAAGCGTTGTTGGTTTACTGGGCGATCACCAGACATCACAAATACTTGTTTGGTGTTCATATCAATGTGGTCAATGGTCATGAAGCCCTTGAATTCATTTATAATCCTAACAAATCCCTTACTTAGTTTTCTATGATGGGGAGTTACTTTGGTTGTGCACTCATATAATATCCATTACCGTAGTGCAAATTTCATTTTTCTATCTGACTATTTATATCGGTGTGCTGGCACTAGAGGGTTCGGTGACTCAGACCATTTACTGACGCAACCACTTTCAAGTTCGCGTTCCAAGTTGATTTGTTGTGGTGATTGTCACTAAACCTATTTCTCATTACTGTTGTTTTATTACACTGCTGACAATAAGTTGTACAATTGCACTCGAAGGATAAATTACTTGCTTTGCCTAGTTCGGTTGTTATTACTATTGCGTCGAAGCTAGCTCTGGGGTTGAGCTAATTCAACTACTTCATTACTGTATTCCTGGAACCATTACACTTGTGATACTCTAAAATACTATCAAGCAATCTTGAACTTATTGCTCAGTGGTTGGAATTCCGATGTCCGGAGATGATTTCTTGAATTCTACGAACGACGAGACGAACTTCCTCTTATCCCCGATGGACTATTGTTTTGGTAAGGGAATTTTTATTTCCCCCACATTACGATCTGCAGTACTAAATGACTTACATTGCAGTCATTTGGAAATTGAAGAGGTGAAATCATTGACCCGTCTGACTTGTTAGTGACCACAACTGTTTGCGAATCCTCGTAATGTTTCTAGAAGTTGTGCTCAGTGTATACACAAAGCGGGGGAACGATCATCAAATGGACATCTTGGCCAATGACTTGTGAGGCTTGACAACGAATACATGCTGACAATTATAGTCCATTCTTGGATAAGTATTATGCTTTGATTACTCCTGGTTCATATCTCACATCGTCGGCAACTGCGTACTTCAGTCTGTTTGCATTTCGATAAACGTTCAGTCGGGATAGAATACCATATACTTTGGTCACTGACAATTTCACTGGTTTCACTGCTCTGAAGTTTGACGACTGGCTGAAAAATGTAGACTGTCGAAATCTGTTCAATGCATCATCTTCATTTGAACGTTGCTACTGAAAATTTTGTGTATACCTTAAAAAGTGCGATCCAGTCTATCAATCCATCTGCTTTTTAAGAACTGGAGAATGGTGTGAATAACTTCCAGATACAATATCGGGGCTCTGACCATTGAACAACTAGAAATGGTCCAGCTAAGATATTCAAAAACCGTATTCTCCGGACCACCTTGCTTACCACGGAATTAGCCGAAGTTGTGTGTCGTCGTGGCAGTGACGTTCAGTCATCTTGAGGAATTGTGCTCACTAACCTGGGTTGTCAAATGTGTCTCATACCTGATTTAGATGATGGATCTGTCCATCGTAAAAATGTCGATCAACTTGTTTGTAATTTGCCTGTTCACACCTCCTGCCGTGCTTATCATTGATGAGGATGTTTCTGAGTCTATTCCAAGTTGAAGATACTACTGAGAACAAACTTTCTCAACTGCGACTGTCTAAACGCCTCAGAAATAAACAACACAGAACTTACAATAATGCTAACCTTCATTTAAACTGTGGAGGACGTGGTGATTGTCACTAAGCTTATTTCTTCTTATTGCTATCTTATTAGATTGTTGACAATAAGTTGTAAAATTACGTTCCAGAGATAAATACTTGATTTGCTCGGTTCCAGTGTTATTACCATAACGTCGAAACTAGTTCTGGGGTTGAGCTAAGTCAATGATTATTTTTCTGTTACTGAAATTATCATAGATTCCAAGAGAAATACTTGACGATTTTAACAAGAAAATACCATATAGCCAACTTGATTACTAGATATAGCCACTTAATGAGAGATCATGCAGTCGTTTTGCAATTCCTCATAGTCAATAGGTTGTATTTTTGATAATTTATTGTGTTGCAATTGTGAGGAATGAGATTGACAGGCACGCGTTGAATGCAGAGTAAGACGTCGCCTTCAAAAACGCGGTTGATAGTCCCATTATTGTCAGTAAGCGCAAATCCAGACTGACGTCCACTTATTCTAATTGGTCCAAGAAACCAATCTTCCTTAGCAAAAAAAGATGAATGCACAGAAATACGTTGTGAATATTCTCCCATAGGTCTACAGTCATACACCCTAGGAGCGGGTGTTCTGTACTTACGGATTAGATCATAATACCATTGATCTGGTGTGTCGCGAGAGGAAAAACGCTGATAAACTTTTATGTGGACGGTGTATTGAAATCTGGATTCTGAAATGAAGTGAATAACTGAATATAAAATATATGGACTTAACTGAGTGTTGAGAGGTTCGTTTCAAATTTTATTAACATTACGTCAGTAATCATGGGGGTGTTGCCAAATGTTTAGTTAAATATGCCAGACGAGTGTTCGGTGAAGTGTGTGCCAGACAAAAGTACGATGATGAAGTGCATTGAATGTGGTATCTCAGATCTAACTGACACTTATTGGACAATCAGGGTGTTCTCTGTTTCATATGACTATGGGAACTATTCTATGCAGCCGTCGGTATGGCTGTATATTACCAATTAAAAAATGCAGACGCAAGCTTCCGGAAAAGTACGTATCCTACTTGATTTTCTAAACACACTCGTGTGCACATAATGGAAAGAAAGTTGTATAATTTGATTCCTAAGTCAGTTGAACGACAGGCGAATTTACACAGAAAATCGAGCGCTAGAGCCATATGTCCTGACCATGTTATTTAATGATAGCTAGGCGCCGTATCTCAGTATCTCGCGTAGGACGGACAGCTGGAGTTTTCTGTGTACTCAATGAACTGACAATTTTCAAATCCTGGTTAATCGTTTTCATCAGTAGAGAACTGTGACCATTCCCAGATTACTGTACAAACCTGGATGAGATGTGAGTGCAATTTGGAAATCAGCTTAGCTTGCCTTGTTTATGTTATGAAATGCAGTGAAAATTATAGCGAGGCAAATGGTTCTATCCTCTCACAGATGGTCACAGCCTTCACCCTTGGACACTTTCTCAACCGGCTTCTCTCGAGCATAAGCGCCAGAGTCGGGTTCTGCCTTTTTTAGGGCTCGTTAACAGTGTACGCGTTTACTACGGCCGCGACTCAGACATCAATTATGCCCCCGTGAGACAAGTGTGCTGACCACTGAGACAGTGGCCGCACGTTTTACAATACCGAATTACGAATATCTAAATGCTCATCCCCAACCTAATGTTTAATTCCGGTCAACGCGCTATAGTAAGTGACCAACGTTTGCATATCTGATTGTTTGGTTTATACAACAAATATCCAACCCTAGATGATACTGCTGTAATGAGGAAGAGCGATCGTACGATACTAATCACATCACGGCTCCTCAGTAGTAGGCACCAGAGCGTAGATTTCGACAGTGAATTAGCCGCAGGAAAACTACAAGAAACATCGGAGTGTAGCATTGCATGAAATGGTTCTTGGTACGTTCTTGGAACTGAGTATTGACATCTGTGGCAACCTGTGACGGTCTTGGTCCAGTACCGTATGCAGGTGTGTTTTTGTTTGTGGTTATGTTGAAACGCGTAATCCATGTGTTGCTTTCTTGAATAAATAACCATTGTACCATCCGCATTCTTGGTTCACAACACTGCTAACCTTGTCAATAACCCTAACAGTGCGTACGCAGAAGCAACGGTGAGAAAAACTGTCAGCCAATCCAGCTACGTTGCATCTGTTTAATACAGATTAGGATCAGTATTTTTACCCATAAATTGGCCTATCAGATTAGCCTAATAAATGAGGATGTGTGAACGAAAACACAATGAAACTACAACTCTAGGATATCGACTGAATTGTGTGGATCTCTAACCCTAAACATCTGTTCATTATACCGGCTTGTTCATGTCTTCTTTTGTTGACAATCTTTTAATGCCATTTCTTCTAGGGTTCAGCGTCTTAGTTTGTCTGTCGTTTGAGATTTCTGACAACTCTCCTTCATTTTATAAACATCCCATATGAATTGTGTTGCTGCACGCATTGCTGTTCCTCGAGCAAATGCGCCTGACATTCGACAAAATATTCCATTATTTCGCACCCCTTGCACAAAAATATCTATTCCAACTGGGTTCCGGGTTAACTTACACAAATACATGTGAACGATTTATTGTGACGTTTCAAATCCACACTAGGATCCGTTATCAAACAAAGATATATGAATATATAACACAATTAAAAAGTGTGAGAGGAAACTAGGCAAGATAAAGAGTTAGGAAATTAACTGCTGAATAAGAATGATCAAATTATTGATTATTTTACTCTGTTGAAATAAGACAACCTAAAATATGGCGAAGAACGGATGCTTTGTAAGACGTGTACACAAGAGGGTGCGAGTTTTTTATAACAAAGTTGATTGGATTGGTGGCACACCTCAACATTAACTTCTGATTACTTTGAAAAGGACGAAGATGGAAAAAGGGAAGTTTGCAAACTCTCCATTTGAACTATCAAGTTAGCACAGGGTTGTTCATCATTTGGTATAGTGAATTGTGACTCCGGTTTTGGTTGCGGCTGCCCACACAAAAACTAGTTGCTTCCTGCAGGCATTCGTTGCTTCCTCCGTGCCATTATTCTGGTGGACCGATTCGGTACTTATAGACTCGACGGTGTCAGGTCTGTTTTCTATAAACCATTTTAGTATGTGTTCAGCAGTGTGAAATGACATCAGGTTTTGCCTTTATAGGTTATACTTGGCTTCTCAATTAGGGACCGGAAAATGTAAAATTTCGCCGGCCAGCGACATCGTAGGACGTGATCGCAAGAAAGAGTCCCTAGCGGACTTACATTTGTTTGTTGTAATAACCCTCTTTGACGAATATCATGCACATCCTCTTTGGAAAGAAATAATACGATATTTCAAAATGAGCCGCAGAAATTTCAGAACTGCACGCAGTCTAAAATTGTCATAAGGAAATTATATCTTGACATTAAATTACATCTTGTATTGCTGATTCCCTTGTTAACTGTGTATTCTTCATCGTTCCGGATTTGCTTTCAATCTATTGTTCTACACAAAAAAGAACGTGTGAATACTAACTTAATTGTCCGTTCTGTTGACGTACGCGCCATCGTGAACACGACTGTTTAAACAAATTACTCAAGATGTGACGTGAAAAAGTAATCGTTCTTTTCTGACCAGTGTCTCCCTGTTCCTTTCACGAACACCAGTTCATCAACACTATAAGTGCGGTTAAGAAAGGCAATGTTCCCTGCCGTTTACATAAACTCCGTAAAGTAGGCTAGGTCTGTAGATAACAATCAACTGTCAGCGAGATTCATTTTTAAATCAGGATAGTAGTCTCCTGGGGATGGAATATCTCAACAATTGTGGTCTTGGTACTTGAAACTCAGCAAATAAAAGTGACATGTAGTTAACAGGAGTTGCGCAGCGGTACTGACAGAGTTACAGTGAGCATTCCATTCGCAGTATGCGATTACTACACCTACTTTGTCAGCCAGACGCTAAGTAGGGGTGTCCAATACGTCCTAAGCAAGATAAGTGCAGATATGTGTGAAACCCGTCATGGAGTGCCTAAAGCCAACAATGGAACTCCTTAACAGTAAATAACTCTTGTTATTTAATGGTTGTCTGGTCATTTTAACATTTTGCCTGTGAATATAAGAGATGGATCATTTGACCAATATCGACAGGCAAACAATTTTCCCACCAGCTACTTTCAGAAAGAGACTTTGCACTTATCAGTTATTAGAGTATTGCTGACGTTAGAGATTTCTGTGATTTCGACTCAAACAAAAGTCCTAATCACATGGCTATCGACTTGGGTGACATTACAGTTACTGTGTCTTCTCTCAAGGTAATCGAGTAATCTGAGCGTTAGTCATAGATGAATTTAACCGAGGGTTCGTATAGGCTAATTCGGTTATGTCTAATGTGAAATCACTAGTGTGATGATGAACACAGTTGCCTCACAAAAGCGTGGTCGGAGTTCAAATCAGGAAAGACTACGCAAGTATGACGAGCTAAAATTGACTATACTACTTCTTTTAGAAACAGCTTGGGCGAAAGGTTTACTGAAGTGTGGAAGCTTTTTTTTAGTTATAAGTGACATTCAGTTTAACATCATCATCATTTTCAGCATAGCACCATACCTGTCTGCACTATGACTAAGCCTGTCACTGGTCCATGAATAACAGACAAATAAGAACAAATGTATAGGGAACAGAAGAAAACAAAAATCAGTAAAGCCTCATGAATAGAAAAGAAAAAAGAGAGTCAACACGTTTGCAGATATAATTTTGCGGTTGACTGTTGTACACGGTTATGCCAGAGATATATTCCGGCCAGCTGTGTGAATGGTCTCGAACTCTTCAAACGCGCAGAAGGTCAGGACTTTCGTAATCCATGACAAGGCCTTCGCCTGCCTGTCTTGCGGGTTCTTTCAATTACTAGCAGGTATACTGAACACTGCACAGGAGAGCAGACGGTATGTCGTGACGGGATCATTGTGCATCTTCACTACCTCAGTTATCGATCGCTAACTGGCACATTTCCAGAATACGCACTGGCAAACTGTCGCGTTGCTCAGTCAGCCCATTTGACAATGCTTAACTGGCGAAGATACTGACGGTTGGATGCCTAGAGTCTGTATACGCCTTTCACATCAACTGGCTACGTCCGATTCACTGAACAAAACTGAGCACACACACACACACTGTAAACTCTGGCTTTAATCGATGCTATGATAAGTGATGAAGTGTGGCGAATGAACTAGGGGCTATCGTTATTCCCGTGGACATCTAGTCAGTAATATTGCAATTTGGTGGAATGGTACTGCCAAGATAGGTGAAATAATCGAGGATCTTGTGTGGCATGCCTTAAGTGCCATTAACAGAATCAGTACTAACCCACTCTTTGATGGTGCAAAGTGTACATCATACAGGTCAGTCATATCGGTTCAATATTTCTCTTGCGGAAGCACGAAATAAAGCAGTTACGTCCGTGTAGTTCACATCTGTCAGCTTACAATCAGGCAGACATTATTTGTCAGAATCACTTTCATAATGGGAAAATTGGCTGACGGAAATGTTCAGTTTGCTTAATTTGACGCAAATCTAAGCCACTGTAGAATCGACACATTGGTTCGATAAATGGCTTCATAATAACCGTATACAATAGGCTTACCAACTGAAATGTTTACAGTTAGACTAATAAATAATCATGCAGTCTCATATGGCTAACGCACCGTCAGTATCGAACACAGCAAACGTGGCAGTCTATTGATTGACTGCTGTTTGTACGGCGGTTAACACGTGATACGTCGGCAGCGCAGCTTGTATCCTATCTAATGGACATTTCTGATTGATATCACCAGTTCAGGCGATCAATAAGATCAATGATATCTGTACGCGTGCCAACTCATAATAGGCCTAATGGTACGAAGATATCTTTCGACAATACATTATTGTTTACGTTTGTTAAAACTAATGATGGACAAAATAAATTCACTTGCTTACACTGATCGCTGGTGAATCGGTGGACGGTTGTTACCATCTGGAGGGACCTCAGCAACTGGCTGATCGATGTCAGCTTAAGGGAATAAGAAGTACAGCAAATCCCAATAGTAACTCACACATCTTCCTTCAGCACCAGTGACAGCGGAATTACGGATTAGTGGGCAGGTGCCAAGACTACTATTCTGGCTCTTCCTCACAGATCGTAGATCAAGTAGTACCGAATCAAGCCGAAACAGCTGTCCACCGCATTACCGATGAGTACGGGAAACAATTGCTAGCAAAACCCTCTCTCAACAGCTGCTGGGGTCGTCGTGACTGCCATCTAGATTTCTGCCTAACTACAGATTGTTGCAACCTGTGAGAAGATGAGCGAAACAGGTAAGCAACGTAACAAAATGGTGGTTGCTGATCCACCTGGTGTTGTAATCCAAGAACATGGATGGCGCAAGGGTTGCCTATTTAGGAAACTAACACGAGTTAGGTGTTCAAACAGGACAAGAAACAAAAACACTCATTTGCATATGGCAATCGTCCTAGAAGGTCCCGCGTGACACAAACGCCAATGCTCAGCTTTTTTGCGTAGCCAGAACTATTCCATGGCATACTGCACTGTCGTGTTGGTGAGATGTCTCTTCCCGTGTTTTTCCCGCGGCGACTTTGTCGTACCACTACTGAATAGTGGTGGTGTGAGTAATATGGGGCGATCACTCGTTCCCATCACACTCCTACCCCGCAGATTGTTCCAGCCGCAGCAAAAGCATTTCCGGTTCTCTCGGGGACCTCGATGCTCCAGGTGTGCACTCTCCTCTGCTCGGGGTGTCATACCATTTACAAAGCTGACATCCGTGCGGTCAATGTTGACTCTTCTCATTCTTAATC
>JTDE01004712.1:40332-55937 GCA_014338405.1 Paragonimus skrjabini miyazakii | reverse complement strand
AAAGAATAACTAAACCGAATGCATAGGAGGTCCCGCTTCGAACTGAACACGATGAATATTGATCGAGAGGTGAAGATTTTAACTTCCGTCAGTAGTCGTGAATATCGATAAGTTATGGTCTTTCTTCGTGGTATTGCCCACGATGTTAATTGTTGTGTTTGATTCCCATTTTTAGAGATAATTACTGGGTAGGTGAACTCCCTCGAGTTCGAGCTATTGATATTTTTTCGTATTTTCGAAAGTTGAATTGTTAGGATAACAGAGTGAGGACAATTTCAATGGTTGAGATGCCAACTATCGGTATTGTGAGCTATTGGAAATTGGAACTGTCGAAATCATGAGTCACTCTTCTACGCAACCCATGTTCAGTAATGTTATAGCACATCTGAGTTTCAGTGCACTTCTAACTTCGTACAGTGGTGGTGATGATAGAACGAAATCGATGTCGGTAAGCCTGTAGTAAGCATGTGATGTGCAGAGAATTCATTGTTGTGTAAAAATTCTATCATTTTTCAACAAGAAGACTATTACGTTCATAAATACCATGTTTATTAAGAAAGGACAGTTAGGAGTTCCCTTGTGAAATTGACCGAACTGAAGTATCTACTAGCCCCCCAAGGGAGAATGGGAACCGTTGATTTCTGCATTTAGCCTAAATGAGCTTAGCAATCTATGGGCATGCATATACATTTTGCAACCACGGTCAAAGACGGCCTGAGCATTGTACCATTTGTAACGAAAAGACCCGGAAAATAATAGTGATTTGGGTGATGCTATGTAGATTTGAGTCACTTGGACGGAACAGTCACGATCTAGTTCGTTTCATGATCGTAAAAGTATGCGAATGACAGGGAATCTATTGGTTGGATTCATTTTACACATTCACCGTGGGCTGACCATGCCACTTCAACTGCACTTTCAGGATAATCTTGTCGAGTGAACAGTTACATTCCGCATCCATGTTTAGTCTGCGCATTTATAGGGAGTATTTATGGCATGAATATGCCTGGTTAGTTAGATGGGCACATTCGAATTCACCATCCGTCTGCACATTGGCATCACTCCCAGTTCCAACACTCGTGATTGCGACCAGCATCCAGTGGCCAATACATGGACTGTGTCCATCCGATCAGAGAGTAGTAGAATAGAGTTAGAAAATACTAAGTTTATGCGCCCTATCTTGATCGAGGTCTATGAGATTGGTAGCCTGGAACACATGTCCCAAACCAAGGAGTCACAAATATGAAACTGTTTAGCTGGGAATAAAAACGGTACTATATTCATTCATTGATTAATTTGCTAGAGGTGTTTGTAAAACAGAAGTCAATTTGTTGTTCATGAGAGCATCGTGGAAGTTTTGTCTCCTGATACACAAGGAATGTTACCAATTCTGTACGAGTGTTGACTGACTAATGAAAAGCCCGGCATACTCATCGCTAATTTGATCAGTCAACAACCCATGGCCTCGTGTATGCGTATCGGATATTTACGGGCGCCTCGTTGAAACCCTTCCCAATTTCTCATTTTTCCTTCTTCTGTTACAGTGAAATTCCTTACTTTCGTAGATAGCAGTCAATAAATTTCAGAATTTACCGACCGATATTTAGAGATGTTCGATCGGGAGATAAAAATTCCCTATGTTCATCAAAAAACCTTTGCCTTTCTATAGAAGATGTTCGCATGCCAGCCGACGAATTAGCAAAGGAGAAAAAGACATTTCCGATTACTGATGAGTAGTCGGGGATTTGGTTTGCCTCAAGTTGTACCTTCACAACTGATCGCAGCTTTCTCATTTCAACTACTGACGAGTTCTAATGAGAGCGAAACTCGAGTCTAGTGCTTCATTTCAAAGGCGGCCGACTGGAAAGTCTATGGAAATGCGAAAGCTGCGATCAATAGTGGGTGATGTTCATCTTGAAAAAAAAATCTCTTTTTTGAAAAAGTGATGTGATCCACTGGTTCAAGTATGATAATGTAATTTAGAAATGGACGCATTTATTCCTATAATAGAGTGTAATTCTGGAATAAGGTTATAGCCAATTGGTTAATGACATTTATGAAAAAGGAAAAAAAGGAAAATGAAATTAAAATGAAAAGTACTCACAAGCGAAAATGGTTGAGCGTTCAATTACGATAATTCGGCCGTGCCTTAAGTCAGATCAACGGCGTATTGGTGAACGCGGTTGCCTAATGAAAGCGTTACTGGAATTCTAATCCCAGCTGTGGCATGGATATGCACTGCTGACTAGGTCTAACAAAAATGAAATTCGAATCATGTGCCTTTTTTAAAAGAGGCTCTTTGGGACTCAGTGTGAATGCGAAGGTTGCTGTCAAATATTAGTTATGTTCATGTTGGAATGTACTTTCTGTCTAAGAGAAAATTGATCACGGAACTGGATAATACTGAAGAGAAACTTTTGCAGTCCCAACATGGAGTACAATATTGCCTGTTACACTTGAAGTATCACTAAAGAACAACGATCCATTTCCCGGGAGAAGTTAATATGTAGCACAAGTAGCATATACTCACTGTAATTACACTAACCTGGCCACACATTTTACTGTCTGACTAGCAAATGCTAAAGGTAATAATTTTTTGCTGGCGCCTTTCACATAGGCATCTGAATCTGTACAGTTGACAACAGTGCCTGCAAAAGATGTGCGAAATATCGGCGTGCCTCAAAATCCTACGAGATATAGAATGAACGATGGCATTAGTAGTCTTCACTGGTCAGCATGTATTAAGCATATGTTGTTAAAATCTACATCGACCTACAAATTGTGATGAGCAGGGCCGAGTCTCGTTTGGGTTAGCAGAACATGGCTCGAATAATAGCGGGTGACTGTTAGAGCTATGCGCTGAACACAAGCAATTTTTAGCTGGCCCTAGTTTTAGACATCGTGTGTTTCACTGTTCTACTTGGCACAACCCTTCTCCGAATCGTGCCTGGTCTCAGACAGACCACACAACTGTCAGTTATAAATGGCTGGGCCCCATTCAGGATTCGTTCTTATTGGAGTATTTACTCGGATTTATGCGTTAATACATTTCCGTTTTGTTCTTACTTTTTCTGGGCAATGACCCCACCGATTACAACTTCTGGCTGTGCCGTGAGTACCGAACCAGCCTAGAAAGCAGAATTGGCAGTTCTCACTCCGAAGATCCTAATGGCCGCTGAACTGAGATCTCACAGGCCATTCACGAAGCACGGTGGTTCGCGGTTTGAACAAAAAATGGACTTCAGAGAAATCCACAGAATTGTTAGATGCCTGGTAGTTTATATAACAAGTTTAGGAGAGATATCCTTAAGAAGCTGAAGCACAGTCTGATCGCTGATCGTGAGACGCGGCTAATGGAAAAAGTTCAGGAAACGGAGACCGTTTCTGCCCCAGAGAACCCCGGCAGACCGTTCAGGCTTATCTGTGTTACTGGTCCAAGGCGACCGTCTGTCAGTAAAGCTATCAGCCAGGCAGATGGCTCACATCCATAATGAGTCCAGAAGGTTGCAGCGCTGTGCATAACGCATCGAAGGTCATTTTAGCTAGCCTCCTGCTTTCATTATGTAACCACCACAAGCATGCACTGTAAGAACCTGCTCGCTGGGTTTAGAACCACCTGCTAAAACTTAGTTTCGCAATAACAATTCTGCTCCAAAACGTAGTAGGATTGGTGAACCAGATGACTTTGTGCCGTTAACTTTGAAAGGGGTTAGTTGAAGCCCCAATCTAGTTGTTTCACCTTGTGCGGATGACAGAGAAGATCTCTTTCTCTCAGGATCACTGGATAATAGTTCCCATATTCAAGAAAAGTATCAGGGGCTTTTGCGGAAATCAGAAGGGAATTAGTTTGACCCCAGTCATCACTAGCATTCTGGCATCCATTATAGTTCGTTGACTCACTGCAGTTTGAGAGTTAAACATTAGAGAAGAACAGGTAGGTTTTCGTCCTGGTCGGAGATGTATAGATAACATTTTTACCCTTCGTCAAATTCTGGAGCAGCGTCATGTGTACCACCGGCTAACAATTGCGGTAGTTCTCGATTATAAAGGTGCGTTCGATTCGGTGGATCGATCTACACGTTTAGAGTCGCTTAAACGCAGGGGTGTACCGATTAAGCATGTTAACATACTATCGGTGCTTTATTCCAATACTTTAGCTCAGGTTAGGGTTTATGATTAATTGTATTGGAAACTGTTTGAAAGTTTCAGCACCATGAGCGGCATACGTCAAGATTGTCCCCTTTCATCATTCCTGTTCAATTTCGTCATGGACGAAATAATGAAGGAATGTCTCCGACACTCACAAGATGTCGGCGTGAACCTCCTACCTGGTGGGAGGTTGACTGATCTTGGTTATGCTGACGATAAGGTGTTGTTGTTTAATAACTCTCAGGCGGTACAAGCAACGCTAAACGCAATTTCGCGTTCTGCTAAGTACTTCGGAATGCGATTTGCGGCCTCAAAATGCAAACTGCTTCTGTAAGATTGTTGTCATTACGTAGATTTAATGTTAGATAATGAAATCATGGAGGATGCCGACCGGTTTGTATATTTGGGAAGCTGCATCAGCGGCAGTGAGGGAAGTGTAGGGAATGAAATGGAATCATATATTTCTAAGGTTAGAGCGGTGTTCGCTAATCTAGGATACTTCTGGCCACAGAAAGGTATCTCTTCGAGGCTGAAGAGCCATGTATATATGGCAACTGTGTGGGCTGTATTACTCTACACCAGAGAAACTTGGCCGCTCAGGGTAGAGGACGTGAACCATCTTCAGGTATCCGAACACCGCTGTTTGCTTTCAATCGCTCGCATCGGGTGGCACCGACGAAGATGTTGAGAAGCGGGTAATTGGTAGTGATTGTCAAACGAGTTCTTTTGTCCGATCCTTACATTTGTACAGACTTAGATGGTTGTGTCATGTATTAAGGATGCCATCTAGTCGTCCGCCACACCGAGCACCGTTTGCCGATTGGCGTAAGGTGCGACGTGGAACGAGGATGACCTGTCGTAGAGAAATTAAACCGGTTACCAAAAAGCTGACCGCTCTTTGGTTCGTCTCCCGGGTTGGGGACCTTGTGATTCACAGAGTCGTTGGTTGAAGACGTTTGGTGAGACTGCGGCTAATCGGGGTCAGTAGAGTGAATGTTGTCGTTGTTTGGCTGTTTTGTCTGTGAAGTGAATGTACCTAATGACGTGAGACAGTGAAAATCGTAAGGAAGTTATCTTGCTGATGATATCATACTTTCACTTACAACTCGGTTGTTTGTTTGTGTGGTGTAGGCACCGTGATGCTGAATGTACGAATATAGACTTATCTATTGTTAGTAAGTTAGGCTTCTTCCCGTTCCTTTCTTGTATCTTCTCCCTTCCTGCGAAGGATTCGCTTTTTCTTTCATGGTTGTGTGGCGGTTAAGCTTCAGTGAGAGCCACTGATGTACTGATTTATATGATGGTGATGATAAATGCAAAACGAGTAACTATACACTGAATATCACTCAAAATTGACTACAGTTTCCGCACTATGAGTTCGGCAACTCTAGATAGGGCCAACCACTCTACCTGGTTTTAATGTACTGGTTACATTCAGTCAAGACAATGAAATTGCCCCAAAGTGAACAGTCCGCCACCTCCCATCGAGCTCAGAAATATCGCCGTATCTTCAATGTTGATACGTTGTTTCCACAAGATATTGGCCGATCGTTGGAATTCGCGCCTGCAAATGTCCGCCCTCTTACGCGTCTCTCTAAGAAGCTTGCAGCCGCCGCTAGTGCCCTGGAGCTATCCGGACTGAAGATCAACACACAGAAGACTAAACCCATGGTCATACACGGTGACTAAACATAACGCAACCGCCATCTCTGATGAGTCTATCTACTTCGGTCCGGACATTATCCATTCACTAAGCGCCTCTAACACGGTGACCTATCTAGGTATCTCGTTCACCTGGAAGGACAAAGCATTCACTAATCACCGTCTGCTACTTCGTAAGATGCTGGATGAAACTACCAAAGTCCCTTTGAAGCCACACCAACGTCTTGAACTCCTGAGACAGCATCTGATCCCGAGGATGAATCACTCGTTTGTATTGAGCCGAGTCCACCGTAACACACTCAAATCTATGGACTGTACTATTCGCCAGTTTGTTCGGCAACGACTCCGCCTTCCCAAATACATACCAATCAGCTACATCCATACCCCAATTCGTTTGGGTATCTCAAGTTTGTCTACCACTATTCCAATCTCGCGCGGAGAGACTTCTCTCCAGTCAATGTCCAGTTCTGTGGAATGTGGTCAAAGATAATTCGTTTGGCCCGGATCTTGAGGGAAATGAACGTCCCGGTACGGGTTCAGGGTGTAGTGGTGACGAACAAGGAGGAAGCTCATGCGGTGTGGATGAATAAACTCTACCATTCGCTTGATGGCCGTGGTCTTCAGGAAGTGTCACGGATTTATGTCTACTGACTGTTCTAGGTTACCTTAAAACCTACGACACATTTATGCGACGAACCTGGCGTTAACTGTTGCAACCTCTCCGACAGTTGCCTCACTATGAAGGACAGTTTTCTGTCTCGATGTGTGAGCCTTAACTGTGATAGCACTTCTGTGCCCTGAAGAGCTTTTGATTTCGCGCAACTGACCGTTTATCTTATTTTCTTTCTCCAATTATTTTTGTCTGCATCTTATTTTAAAACCCATTTGTTATATACTGCACAAATAACTTTTCATTTGATGACTGGACTATTAACGCTTGCTACTGTTGTGAGAGGACTCGTCAACTGTCCAGTGTTGCTTATTATGCGGCGCCCCACATTTGACAGAGTTCGTTTTCACATTCACCTTTTTACATATTTGCTGCTTAATTTGGTATCACCGTTTGTTCTTCCCTTAAACGAAGATGTGTATACTGCCCTTCAAAATAAAAGATGCAGTAATTGGCACGTTGAACCACCTCCTCGTGGTGCCCACTGGGTAGTCCCGATGCAAACCCTGACTGGCGGAGAGTTCAGCAACTCCAGAAATAGCCAACCACTCTACCTGGTTTCAATATACCGGTTACCATCCATTATAGAAATTAAAATTGAAGTAGCGCCTGTACATCGGCCTCCATAAATTGAATAAGAAAACCAGCGGAATATTTCCGTACAGAAAGTGGTCACCCGAAAAAATTTAACGCTGATTTGTTGGTGTGTATTCTTAGGAATGGATGTAAGGATAAGGTAGAATCGTGAGTAGGTGCCTAGCTTTTCACTATCTTTACACCTGCTGTACACACCCACTTATCACCAAAATTGGTCTCAGAAAATACGGGAGACGTTTGCATCCTGCCTAGCGTAACTGTAAGGAAATTTTGGATTCACACAATCCGCAGGATCTAACTAGTTTCAGCAGGAATCGGCCTCTCTGCTAATAGTTGTTGACAAACAAAACCGCTGTACCTCACTCGACGTGAACTCCATCACCGGCATCTGTTGCAACTGGTTCGCCCAGATTACCCGGGTGCGTTTATATTCAATGAATCGGTAGAAGAACCATGTCCTCAGTGCCAGCGCAACCATCGTTTCACAGCCAAATATGGTGTTGAATTTCGAGTCCCAAACACGAAAACACTGAGTGGTTTGTTCGCTTGATCCAGACGGCGGAAGCCCAAGAGTTCAACAGCGAGGCCTCCATACACAGCGATGAATTGTCAGTAATCACCCGCAGTCTCCACGCAGGCGTTTTTATCATGATAAAATCAAAAATGAACATGCATGTTTCCCAAGCCTTGCGCGTACACCTGACTAGTGCACATTCGGTAACCTGCTGTCGCTGTAGCGAGTACCTATGCAACCAGGAAGCAAGTATGAAAAGCTGACTACTGTTAAAGTCCTTTTTTTCGTCCAAAACTGCCTACGTCCTCGAGAAAAAACAGTGGATCCAATCAGAATGGGCGGAACTGTCCAGAAAGGTCGAGAGGTAACTTTGGTTAGTTTTTACCCGCCCGACTTTTATTCCGCTATGCTCATTGGTGGCTTAGTGACCCTAACTACTATTTTCGGTAACTGTCCTATTTTCTGATTCGAGAATTTCTTTAGGTCACAACGCACCATATAAATCCCGTGTAATTTTCCCATTGTCGCGCACGTTTTGGAGTGCAACAAAGCTGTTTTTGCACGCGTCTTTTAGCTTGTCTTGGAAACAAATACGGGGACAGTCGCGGTAGTTTTGGGACCGAGACTCTCCGGGTTAATTAATACAAGAATGAAAGTTCGATTTCTTCCAAGCGCACTAATGTATCGAGGACGAATCAGCGTATCCTTTCGAGGGTTTACAACATTTGCCGACGGAATAACTCACGATGTCAATAACGTTCCAGCAGATGCAAACCCTCCTTCAACAGCATTAGACACAATTCGAGTAAGGGCAATTCAACCTGATTGAAACACTGATGCAGAAGCTGAGTTTCCAGCAACCGACAGTGGAGTCCAACGAATCCTTTAGACCTGCAGCAGAATCTCTGATCAACTCAATTAGTGAGTTTAATTTTGATTCTATAATTGGCACCACGTTCGAGTCTTGGTTCAAAAAGTATGACGGTCTTCAAGGTGGAACTGTCAGATGCTGACGATGCTCGGAAGGTGAGGCTACTGCTCCGTAAACTGGGTACCTCAGAGCACGAACGGTACATCGAATCTATCTTGCCGAAGAACCCAAGGGATTTCAGCTTTGACGAAACCACCCAGACACTGTCCCAATTTTTTGGCGACCAGTCACCTCTGTTTAACATACGCTACCAGTACCTGAAGCTCGTGAAGTCAGAAAATGATGACTGGGTGGCGTACCCTGGAACAGTCAATCGGGAGTACGAACGGTTCAAGCTTTGAACAATGACTGAAATTCAATTCAAATATCTGGTCTTCGCTTGTGGACTCCAGTCACCAAAAGAATCAGATATCAGAACACGGATTTTGGCGAAGATAGAACAATAGCCCGAAATCACCCTGCAAGATATCGTTGCCGAATGCCAGCGCCTGGTGAACCTGAAGCATGACTCCGTTATGATCGAACTCAGTAGTCACTCAAACGTCCACACGGTGTCCTCAAATGTCCCAGCTAAGGTTGCATCAACGTCAGAACGCGACAATCGAAGGAAACCTCCGTGTTGGCAATGCGGTGGATGGCAATATGTCCGATCTTGTCCATTCAAACAGCATCAGTGAACCCATTTCTCTCGGCTGGGTCACAAAGAGGACGACTGCCGTTTTAAAACGCGCCAACACCTGCTCAATCGGAACTCCCGCAAGCCACAAAAGCCCCGTTTCTCAAGAGCGCAGGTCATTCTCGCAGCAAGAAACGACGACAACTGGACGCACAGAAAGTATGTATCCGTCTCCATCAACGGCAAGTCCGTCAGACTACAGCTTGACACAGCATCCGACATTACATTAATCTCTGGTCACAGGTGAAACCTGATTGGCAAACCCCGACAACCCAACTTGCTCGAAGCACGACTGGTGATCGGTTGCCTCTCATTACACCAAATCTTCAATCATACTCAAGCTCAACAAAAGCCCAGGATGATTTCCGAAGACCACCATCAACTCACTCTTCAGCAGAGACACTCGGATGTGTTCACAAAAGAACTCGGCTGCTGAACCAAAATCCTGGTGTCCGTAGGTAAATGGGCATTTCAGCAATGAGAAAGTAGTCCACATGACGATCAACCGAATGCAACAGCGTAACCTGCAGTCGAGACTAACCAGAAAATCCTTAAACTCACTGGATAATCAAGAAGTGGATCATATCTCATGCTGTTGAAAACGGGAAATAATTCTATTTTGACTATCGGTTATAGTATGGTTCAACGATTTCCCTGTGAGCAAACACATATGGCCACCAATGATAGCCAAAGTTAAACATCAAAAGCCTCGGAATCAACTTGCCGTCCATTTATTGATTGTATAAAAATCGATGGCTTTATGAACCAAAAGAAATGAGTCCATTTACAAAAACAGTACACTCAATCGGGAGAGGACCTGAACGCTTAGGTTGATAGAACGGGGAACAGACTGGGATGTCAAAAAGGGAGGATAGGAATAACAGATTGGGGAGCGATTCGTTTAACTCACATGAGTACTACTTGACGGTCCACAACACGGAGTCTTCCTGGCTTACTGGATTCAGTACAAACGATTTCAATGTAGGATCTTAACGTGATAATCCTTAGGCTGAATGGAACAATAGGCGGTATATCCACCAAACAGTCAAAATTTGGCCTAGTTGTTGTTGACAACTCAATAGTTCGGACGCGTTGTGTAGAACTAACCAATAACTCCAGTAAGATTATAATTCTGAAATGAGGACCGCAACAGCGCGTATCTTTTTAGCGCGTGGATAAAGTGGGCGATAGGACTGAGATAGTGGAAAGACGTGCTCTAAACATATCAGGGTCCGACAACCAACGAAACAAAGATGTTTCGAGCATGTCCTCCAATACGACCAACAACAAGTTCAGCTGGTATATAAGTGGCTCTTGAACAATATCTTCTGTAGTTTCTTCCTAGAGTTGAAAATATACAAGATATGATACATCAAGTTCAGACTAACACTAGGTGTTTGCTGTTATGCAAACCGATCACTAATTCTGTCGTCTGACAAGATAGAAGCACAAAGGATAGACTAATGGTCACTACACTAGACCGGTATGTAGTATCAAGTTAAAGACAGACTTACGTTCATTGTAAACGCACCGACTTGACTCAAATTCGAGAGGTGTACCAATTCATTTACCAATGAGGTCATGGGAACAGGTCAACCGATTGACTTGAGAAGTATTAGGCTGATCACTCAGCACAGCAAATGATGCTGGACATAAGTTATTATCACAATGTCACCAATCGGAAACAATACCGCTTCTTACGGTACATTGGCGAACCGTCTTAGGGCAAGACAACAGTTCCCAAACTTCAAGTGGGACCAGCTATCATTGAGTTGTTACCAATCAGAGTTGACTGAGTTTCATGCACATTCATTATTCAGGAAAAAAAAACCCGGCAACCTCGAAGTAGAACGGACTTCCCTTTTTACAGTATAGAACGGCCTAATGGGCAGTGTTATAAACCAGTATTAGGGTCACAATAGCAACAGATATTGAATCGGTATCATTTGCGCGCGCAACGATTTAGTCGGTGTCAGTTGACCTCAAGAGATACCAACATCACAGTGTTTCAAGAAACAACGACACGGTTAACAATACAATTGAAACAAACCAATAATAGGCCTCCGCGACGAGGTTCCCAACCGAGGACACTGGATTCTAGCAGCGTTGCATCATCGTATATAGTGGCCACTTACTGCACGTATTGTCATCTGTGTTCGTAACCTTCAGCCCATTCTATCGATGGGTACATCGCCGTTACAGAAGGCAAACAACCCGGTGGGAAACACAGAAGACAATTCTTCAAATGAAAAGAAACTAGTGCAACTTAGTACACGACTAAATGGTTGATCTAGTCACGTTGTTCATCTAACAACTATGTAATCTAGACCCTTGCACTCCAACATTCACGGAAACCATGCAGACCACTAGTATTGATCAAACTGCTGCAAGCAATCGGCAACCTGGCTATTGAATTGGGAATGATCTGTAGTAATACGTGCCACGTTTACTAACAGTTTTAATGACACACATATCTGTGTATACAGTGATTAGCTGAACCGAGGCAGTTTAATGTTTTAGAAGTGGTAACACTGATTGAGAGGAACGATCGGTTCTTCACTACGGTGCCCTAGCCGTTTCAGAGAACATTTTCTGTTACGTAATTATCACATCCACAACACAAGAAACAATCGGATCAGACATACCTAGTTCACTATACTTCTTAGCACGACTAACGCGCATTGAGAAACGGCTCACTTCACGCCAACTGCGAACGCCTTACAAACAAGTTCAGCCATGTTTTATTGACAGTAATGTTACTCAGCGCATAATATCATCAATCAAACAATTAATCTGATGAGGGAATACTTGGTGAATATTGATCGCTTTAACGTCAAGGTCAAACTAGCGAACAGGCACCCGACCTAATAAGTACCTACGGGATACACTAACCAAATGAAATTATATCCAGTCATGACATATTCCAAAAACTCGAGCTGATCAAATTTGTTATCATTACGGAGGCAACAAACTACCAACCATTTTGCCCGGATAACCACTTCTTAAGTTAATTCTACATTCTGTAAAAAAAAACGTTCGGAAAAACCGTGGAAATTTCCTTTTAAAGTATTCATCTGCAGAATGCTAGCGCTAAGAGCGTTCAAGCCTACACTAAAATTATTCGGGTCAATGTTGAACAAATCGAGTCAAGCGATATACTGTCCAAACCGCCCACCAACTCTTGTTCATCTAGGGTGATATTGAAAGTCAGTGTCTGTAGTGTGCGTGAATGAGGCATATAAACGAATTTTTGAGAAAATTTTCTCATCCGTTCTTCACTTTGAATAAAAGCTATTCTGGGTTAATCTGAGCAGTTTTTGACAAAAGCTTCCAAACTCTCATCACCGGTTGACCTCTCGACTAGCGGGTAATTATTTGTCGGCCGTAATCCAATCTCGAATCGAAAAGGTAATCCGGTGGGAATGAAGCACGATCAAAGCCACTGCCAGCATATATACCACAGAAGCGGGTTGAATGAAATGAAAATTAGAGGAAAGATGTTTCACAAAAAATCTCCCCCAAACTAAGAGAGAGAAAATCGCAAACATAACTTCATGGAATCTGAGTTCTGCACACTCAAGCTCACGTGACAAATATAATGAGGAAAAACCCGTTCCGTAGACATCTCTAAAAATGTTCAACGGAGAGGTGGCTAGTCATCGACACGTCACAGATAACGATCATAGACCAGGTAAGCAAAGGCAATTGTAAAGTAGGACAATTGAATTCAGCTTAGCCTCATACACAACAATACTGAACGATGTAACGTGAACCCGAGAGACCCGCCACTTAACGCAATATGCATTGGTGCTAAAGACGTCAATTTATTTCTCAACTCTAAAGCGGGGTTCCATTAGCACAACATACATTTTAAAAAGAGTTAACGTTTAACCACAGGTTATTCTGGACACAGAAGCCCAATCGTACTTGGATGAGCGTCAACTCTACATTTTCAATTCAATAAAGCGGGTGACCGCATGCTACATAGAAATTGGTGAGAATAAACATTCGAAAACTGATCTGACTGCCGAAAGCAATACTGATTAGAAAGCTGTGTAAGCACATCATACCTATATTAAGGTCTTCAAGTAAGCGATCGAAAAGACGTAAACATTTGCCCGCCAACAGACATCTACTTGGTATGACTTAGACAGATCTTATAGTTGGCTGCAGCTATCGCATCCGAAGGGATTTTCCAGCCAGCTCCATTCGAAAGAAAGCACAAGACCCGAATTTGACTTTGTTAAAGCCAGTCAGTAATGCTTACCCTTACCGCTACTAAGACTTAAAGTGGGATTCATTTTTCTACTAAGCAACCCTGTTAACCAGTGCGTCATTGTTCTGAACTTGAAGATGATTGAACTACTAAATCTAAACGTTCTATCATCATGGTATTTGAGTGACGCTCAAGCTGCCCGACTACCAAGCGGGGAGACGCAGTAATCAACCTGGTAACTCCAGTCGAAGACCAGGAGATTAGGAATCATCAGTCAGGCTGAAATCGTGCAATGAATTCAATATGCTGAGCAGTAATAGAAGTATCTGGCTGATATATGTCCAACTAAAAAAACACCAAGCATTCGTGAAACAGATTTACAAGATGACTTCCAGTGACTATGATTTCGGTCACATTTGGCAGCATCGCAAATCACAAGTTTCCTCCGTTCACTGAATCTCAAACAGAAGTCCAGGAACGCCCTGATGAAATAGACTTTGGTGTCAACAATTTTACGGTCCTAAGCCAGATCATGTAAGAGTATTTCTTGCCGTTTAAGCACAGGCTGTCAAACAAGTTGTCACCTCCGGTCCAACTCGGTACAATTAAGCAAACCAATGCGCAGCGGGTTGGAATAAGCAAAACGTGCTCGAACCGACGGAAGCTACTTGACAGGGCAGTTACATGCAATGATCAGAGACCTGCTCATCGCCAGAGTAAACCCGCAAACCTCTTGACTATCAGTGTTGTGTCCCCTCCTGCACAACTGACTCGCTGAAGACACATACTTGGTGCGAGGAGTCAGGTTTCTCACACATGCAGGAAGTCTATACGGTTGCACTATTTACACTGTCTTTCTTTGGAGATTGAAAGCACGCAGGTGTTAGAAGCGAGGTATGTTAACTAATGCCATTCGAGCTTCAGATGCATTTTGTGATCATACGTGACATTCCAACCTAAGTAATCACACCGATCAAAACAGATTTTGTTCGATGAAAGCTGCGTAAGCAATCCTCAAGTGAAAGTCAGTTGGACAAGAACGACATTCCAACGATGGATTGAAGTAAACTCTCAATAAACATGACTAGAATAGTAACACAGAAGTAAACTCCCTGAATCTGGTGCATTTACCAAATACTGGCATGTTTCGACGAAATTGCAGTACACACGAATAATTGTGAAACGAAGAGTAACTCCAATGAGTCTGACGTAAACCACAGCCGGACACGTATGCAGGTAACATGGGTTGAGCAACCAAAGGGATTATGGTCCAGCAAGTCAAGCGACTGAAATTATCTAAATGCAGGAGAACAGCTCAAACTAATGGCGTCTGAATAACATGGAGAGGAATCGATCACCAATCCCACATGAGCTTTGGATGAGATATCTCAAATCAACTCCTTTCTTCGGTCTGGGCAACCCAGAGGTGTCCAACCCTTATAAAAGCAACGAACGCATTGATAGTTATGAATTTCACCTCGTGTTTCTACTATGATTGCCTGACTGAGGTGCAGGCACTGCCCTCATGTCACGTTCCACTAAATCACAATAATTTGTCTCATTTTCTCTCACTTGTTGGACGACATTTTGCTCGGTAACCAACCAACCTGATTTCCGAACAATCAACACACTTGCCCCATTTTCTATTCGCGACGGTAAACACAGCTATAAAAAATGCGGTAAACATGAAGGAGATATCGTGGCCCAGTCCAATAAAACACCCATTTGCTCTAAGACAATTTAAGTTTGCCAACTCGAATGTTCGAACAACTATGTAGACAGGTTTAGTCAGCTCCCGCACTTACACCGGAGGCTCTCGCCATCGAAAACTGTTGTCTTGAAATATGGCTTCAGAATTCTACTGTTTTAATGCATTTTTAAACCCCGCCGGCTGCTTGACAGTGTATGTACGCTTTTCTGAAAAAACCCTGAGGCTCAGATCGCTGGTAAACTTTCCCAAGTTGACATGAATACAATGCCGTACTTGAATGCGCCCCTCAATGGCCATCTGTGCATCGTCAGACATAAATGTGCGATTAGGGCATCAAAAGGAGCATGTCACAACTGCCGTCCGGTTGTTATTGCAACATATGGTCCCATATACATATATAAATTTGAAAAGAGCACACACTGAGTGGTGAACGATTTACTGTGACGTTACAAATCCACACTAGGATCCGTTATCAAAGA
>JTDE01004712.1:17903-31515 GCA_014338405.1 Paragonimus skrjabini miyazakii | reverse complement strand
CTGCTGGTCTTATTCCTTCGGGTTTACACCGGATACGTGGTGTGCGAGTGGAACTGTAAGTGGTGCAGCGCAAGCCACTTGCGGTGATGGTTTAAAGCGCATGCGTCCTTTGGCTTCGGTCACTGTGACAGGCTAATCCGTTTCGGATGCCGCCAACCATGTAGCGTTTGGCAGCTTGTCTTGTTCGAACCACATGTTTCATTTTTTGTCCACAAACACTGTGATCTACAAAAAATTTCCTGACCTTAGTACACAAGATCAACAAACGCCGTTTACTCAGTATTCCTGCTGGCGATCGACAGGACTTTATTTACTTCTAGCCTGTTCAGTCAGTCAAAGAAGGCTTGAATCATTGCACGCATAGGTTAACCGGCTGAATTTCTAATGTAATGTTACGGCCTATTCACCGAGCAGTTGACTGATGTATCACAAACGTACGTATTCGGAAGCAGTGCATACATACACCCGATTTGTCTATCACCGTTTCTTCCACCAGCAGGGAAACAAATAAACAACTCCACCGAATGTATCAACTGTTGAAAATACGTTTGAGCATATAGGCATTATCTTTGACAAGAAACGAGAAGCGTTTAAAGCGAATAAAGAAGGGGTTTAGAACCCGATTCATAAAAGTCGACGCATAAACTGGGATAATCGACACCAAAATGCACATAACCAATGAATGAACAACCTAAAAGTAACTGAAAGCTTGAGGGTACCTCTCCACACTTCGAACACGTTCAGAAACTGTAGGGGAAAAACATAACTGATAAACGAACAACAGACTGTGACAAAGCTGCAAACATACTGATATATTTAACGCGGAAGTGTAATTTCAATTAGTTAACAAAGCCTAGAAAAAGTAAACCACAAGAAAAAAAACCATGATTAACGAGATCCAGATATGTAGGCTAGTCCGTGATTACAGAGCTTATCGGCGCACGCATTACCAAAAATGTGTCAGTGTGAAGCAGGAAGCAACGGAACAGATAACGGCCTAACACAAGAACGAGATACAAGTCAGTCATTTGTGATCGAAGAGAAACACCAACAGATGTTGGCTACAACGCACCTACGTTGGTAGATCAGGTTGAATAAAGTTTATGGTAAATCCGACATTCGTTAAGTTAAAACACGGAAATGCCTGAAAATTTGCTCAATCGCCTTTTTTTATTACGAGCTCAATCGTTTGACTCAAATACCGGGAAGAAAAGACGTGTGTATCGAATTTCGAAGTTCAGTCATGTGAAAATCCGACCCAACCCTATTCCCCGAAAACGTTTATCCCTGTATATTCTACCGCCTCTGTTTCGGACCGTTAATTGGCCTTGACCTAGAGGTTTTTGTTTTATCGCGTCAATTGACAGTTGGGCAAATAGCCAGTTGCCGCTTGTTGTACTTTGCTTGAGTGGTGCGTGCATCACCCTTTTGGAGCTCGACTCGACCCTGTTGTTTTTGAACCAATTGACTGCTCGAAAGAACTCTGTTGAGTATGAATGTCACATTATTTGCTTATAGTTTACCTTTAGCCTATTTGGCATCAAATTGTTATTATCTCCCGGAAACGATCGGTCGACCGAAAGTGTTGAGGTTGTCTACTTATTAACTTTGATCATTTGTTTAATAGTACCGTGGCATTGTGAACCAATCTTGCTTTGACCATTTTGGATCGTTGGTTTATTGCTACGCGTTGCTCAACGTCTTCGTGCAAGATCGTACAACGTGGTAACACCGTTTATTGAAAAAACGAGTCAGAATTAAGCCAAAGAGACTCTAACTATGTAGGGCGTGATCATTACTACGAAGATTGCGGCAACTGAAGGTTGCAGAATGATCATTTTGGTCAGCAAAGCTCACAACCTTGTTAATAACAAACAGTGTTCTTTCAACAGTAGAACATCAACGGAGCCGATAAGCAAATAAAGCCTTAGAATAGGACAGGTTTGGAAACACTGTTGTGAAACCAGATCACTCGCGAAGAAGAAGCTCAGAGAGTGACTGTCGTGAACCACTGGCATTTCCGAAAAACTCATCGCATATGATACCATAATAAACGCGACAGTTGGGGACATTGTTTCGTGATGGACAAACAAAATCAGCTAGAATATAACAGATGTTTCGCAAGCCTTGATGACTCAAACGCGCCTGGTAAAAATAAACTTGACGCTCGCCACGTCATGTTCTGTTGGCGTATGCTTAACTGAGCTGAAAGTGATAGAGTGGTGGCCGAGATATGAAAGCTTTGACCTCAAGTCCTGTCTCGACAGGACGTTCCCAGAATTCATGTTGAAGTTCAAAGGTCAAAGAACGTTTTCGGTTGGTGATAGTGTTAGGCATGACTGAAAACGGTAACCAATGATGACCGTGCAAATGCTCCAACAGTTAACCGCATTTGAGTTCTGAGAATTCTCATTTTCAGAGTTCATTTTCACCTTACAGTTCACGCGATGTGAGTGTCACATACTTGCCACTGTTTGGGCAAAATAAAAATAGAAAGACCCCTTCTCTAGAGTAGCCACCTTCTAGGTACTACCAAGGGTCACGATCCTGGCCTCCTAATTTGATTCGATACTCTCTGATATTTGTTGAAGCCTTGAATCAAACAGAAGCAAGACAGCTGACCTGACCATTCTACAAGCAGTCCGGACTGTCCGCATCAGTTGTGTCTTTATCTTATCGTTTACACGAGGAAATGTCACTTGTACTGCACCACTAGAGTTTAAACCACACACAATTGGTAGATTACGGACATCACCTGCATTCCCTCCTAGAAAATCACGTGTGGCCTACAGGCACGCGACGCTTTAATTCCGCTATATTTACGCAATGCGGTACGTAATTCCTGCAAAACGAATAATTTGTTGGCTTGCCACAAGAAACGTGGAACAGGTAGGGTTGCCCCCACCCGATGGTTTGCTACTATACGCGATGGCATGCAGTACATAGGGGGAATTGTGTTTGGTGACCATAAGCAACAACATGAACGTATGTACTGAGGTACTGTTTCCTAATACACACACTCTCAAACCGACAGTTCGATTATAACTATGGCGACCAACAGTTGACGACTGAGCCTAGTTATCAACTATATAAACGGGTTGTCCGACAGTATACAGTTTGTGTGACGGATAACGCCATGTGAAAGAATCCTTCTGGTCTAAAAGGTGAAAAAGAGCTTAACTTCAACCACTCACGCCGACACTCCATTATTTAAGTAATCTTTCTACGGACTCATCGGGTAGGGATCAGTTTAACGAGATTCGAATCGGTAACCTTCATGCTACAAGCCAAGTTGCTAACCGCAAGAACGCCAGCGCTGTGTGGGCCTCACCCATTCCGCAGTGACTGGGGCACATGCATGTGATCGTTGCAAATAAACAAGGATTGGGATGGACCTCGTGTATCTAATCCATGGAGCACCGATACTTTATTAACAAACATGACACCATTCTAGCGTTTAATCCACTGAGAAACTAATAACTAACCTTCTGTGAATCAATTTTTGCGTCGATCCGCGTGTCACGAATCAACTTGACGATCCATTTCTCTGCGCTGTCCACATCCATGTTCAGTTTATCGGCCAGCATGCTAAAATTCGTAGGGAGAACGACATTAGTAGAAGATTTAGTATGTCACGGTGTTGCTGGATTGTGCGGTAACCAATCACTACAGCGATCGACAGTTATGGTAGAGTGTGAGGCTTCCGCTAAGAACATCATTACTAACCAACAATCAGAATATCACTCAACGAGTTTAATGCTCCTCGTAAGTTGAACGTGATGAGAAAGTCCTAGTCGTGAGATCATCGATCAGAACGGGTAGGACAGTAATTATGTCACCTCTCGTGCAATTTGAACATTATTCACAAGCGAATGCGGTCGAGCGTTTGCGTATGATAATCTGGTCTTGTAAAGGTGAAGTCAATGATTCAGTGGGCAACACGGTTGCCATGGCAGGAAGTGAGTCAGAGTTCAAATCCTGCAAGTGGCAAAGATATGCACTGCAGACGAGCTCCAACTAGGGCAAAACTGTTATAACCCGTCCAGCCGTGCGGAATCAGAACACGAGACTCGAGAGTGTACACTGAAATTCTGCCACTCAGTGGGTGACCAAAACGAATGTGACATGTTATCCAAAAGCCTGACCAGTCTGACAAACAACCAATCAGAAAGCATAGACCTATTGATCCAATTTAACCAGACCACAAACGGATGGCAGGACCAATAAGCAAGCGCTAGGACAAAAGCACATCGACTATCTGCAACAACGGGAACGCGTCCGTAACAAAAACTCGAGCCCAGTAACTAAAACAACGAAACGAAACCTGTAGGTTCTCAGACAGTACAGGACTAGCAGTCGAGACAGCCAGAAATAAAAACCCGCAACCTTAAATTCCATCACTTCAAGGGTAAACGAAAACACACATCAGACTAGCATCCGCTATGCTGTAATACGATACAGTGGTTTATGCGAAATAAACACATCCTGTTAGATAAGGTCTAAAATTAAATATCAGACTTGGTTTGAAAAGTTGTAACATCGATACTATCTTCAGTGGGCTTTATTGAGCCCGCAGGACGTCACAGAAAAACTGACAATCTTGAAAAAAAAGAGCATGAATCATAAAAACTAGTTAGTACACGATCGTCCAAGTTACAGACAGATATCACTACATGCAACCATCACCATAATCACTGACAGCAATACACCAGTAGACGACATCAATGTTCACGCGACCAATAAAAAAATAACTGATAGCTGAAAGCGAGGACAGAATTGAGACGTAATTGATGAAAACACTCATTAAACTCAAACATTCTATAACCCATTGCTGTACAGACAACAATACAAATAGCAAATAAAGGCAAGTCAGCATCAGGAAGACAGATTCATGAAAGATTTTACTACGCCGCCTCGTTAACTGCCTTTGTATTAATGATAAGTCTATCAACCCATGATAAAATTCAGTCTATAAAAAACTCAAGTAACTGCCGACTTTTCTAAACAAGCAAATTACGAGTGATGAACGTGATCTACAATGGCTAGCTGATCAGTCAAATTACGCCAACCACGCGGTATTCACAAACGGTGTACAGCGTGACAAAAATGATCGTAATTGACGTTCTCCATCTGTCAACAGCTAATGCAGCCTGGCTGGTAACAGCTCAATCGTTAAAAAAATCGGCCGTAAATAGGTTCTCTCTGTGTACAGCTAACAAAAAACAAACGGTATATATTGTCTGTGGAAACAAATGCAAAATTTAAATAATATCACGCTCGCTTGATGAATTTCACTCGCTGCATTATTAAAATGCCCTTAGAGCGCAACAGGCATGGGTGAACTTTCCCATTTAGCGAGAAAAGTAAACACATGACATAAGACACCGGTTATTTGCTCCAGACCGCAGACGAATAAGCTGGTGTTTATAAAAGGGTCTCCAATCAATTAGATGAAAATGCAAACTTATCACCGATACGCGGCGTGACAGATGTGAGGATCCACGAGGCCTAACTGAGAAAACTCTGGGCTTCGGCCGGATTCGATCCACCGACAGGCATGCTGTTCCTGTTGCCACTTAGAGTTCAGTCGAAGTCAAGATTCTTCTTCCGAAAAATGCAACTGATTTACCTCACCAATCAAGAGGGCAACTTAGAAGACCGCGTTAAGCATGGTAGGAATCACAAGGGGATTTCCGGGATGCGCTACCAAAAGGGTTTAACAGAAGTCATCAAATACCACAGTGAACTATCAGGTGTTCTTGCATTTGCAAGCACTGCCCCTGAGTAAACACACAAGCAGGAAAAAATATTATGCAATGTGATATGTCTGGTGACGGAATTTGTGGAATGTCTTTATAGTTGTTTCCACTAGCATCTAGGGACGGTCCTTGCATTAAACATAACATACGCAAGTGAAAACACATCTATAAGTGAGTAATATAATGAGATAGTTAACAAAAAAAAAGATGAGTAGGTAATTTTAAAACACCAAAAGATATGTACTGGGAAAGATGTCTACGCTACATATGCTTCGGTAATGGCTGTAGAGAACCATGTGTGCAAAACCAGAAAGCATAGAGTTAGAGAGTAACAAAAACAGTGGTGAATAAACTAACGCGTCCAGGTGACAAAAACAGAACTGTGAAAACTGTTTCCTCCGACAGTGCCGAAGGCAAGTAACTCATATTTGAGAAACAAAAGCATCATGCGTATGCACTCACGCCAGATTATGGTTACGTGTACCCAGTATAGAACCGATGAAACAGTGATCAACATCCTCGCGTGAGGAATACATAAACAGATCAATTTTCAATCGGATCAGGAGACGGACGAATGTAAACAGGAATGAGACAAGTCTAACTTTTCTTGTCAAAAAGAGCTAATTGAAAAGTCTACCTGGGTGCGAGAGCAACGATTAAATGGGAGTAGAGGTCAGCTTAAGTCAACAATATCCATCGGCCACTGACCGTCAATCAAAACAATGCTTGACAGCTTTCATGAGTTCTATGATTTCAAGTTGACAGACAAATCAAAGGCACAGTGGTTAACAATGTTGCCTCGAAAAAACGTCTTCTAACAGCAAAATTCGAGTCCAATGCGAAATTTGGGAAGATGATAGCCGTAATATCTACCCTGAATATGATATATAGATATAAAATATGAGTGACGTTCAACAACAGCTAGTAACAATCAAAATCCTCGACCATGCATCAGTACCATATGACGATTGCACTCTTAAATAACACCACCAGATGACCCTAAGTAATTAGGTTCATCATTTAGAGCCAAGCACTCCCGTTTACAAAAAATGTCCATAAAACAGTTGTCGTTAAATTCAAGAAGCAAACAGAAAATAATGAAATCAGATTGGTCTCCACAGCATCTACCCTATGGACTACAAAACGGTAACTGCATTAATCAACAATTACGAACGGAAAAACTAACAATGAGGTTTCAACAATTTCAGAGCTGTACACAGCAACACCCCTGAACAGAATGAGGTACGAATCTGTAAATTACGGTTCATAACCGGATTACAAAGTCGATAAGCGAACAGATGCAATGGGGTTCAACCTGAGATCTTATGTGCCAAACCGACAAAAACAGAAGGCAACCCAGACTGTTGGTGTCCATGAGATAATGCATGAGCACACGTTCAGAAGCAAACCATATGCGGAAACCGTCTATTTGATGATCAAACAGATGTCTCTTCTCGCGAGCATCCTCGAAGTGACAGCAAAATCGACTAACCATAGCGTGCAAATTTTTAAACTCGAAACAAACCAATTGCTAGTCAGTTGCTTAATCAATGAACATCCACGGTCATTCTTTTGCAATTTTGCTCTAAACCTGATCTCCTAAAAGGTTCCGCACGTGTGCAGTAATTAAAGTCCAGGGAGAACCAAGCTATTAATAAAGTGAACAAGATGTAGGCTAACAGGCATCGAAAAATTCAGGGGGGAAAACATAATGGTGACCAACCAAATGAGAGGATGACAAACCTATTCTTTGAAAGCACCTTATAAGAACGGGCTTTACTCCAATCAAACGTTCTCATTCACTTTAGGTTCAAGCCTTGATTGATCAGAAGCTATTTTCAAGAAGACCGTCAGGAATTAGCAATAAAACCGTTACAATACAAACCGACCTAAGCAGCTAAGTTAAGTTTGTTGATCGCATGCTTGCAGGCATTGAACACAGTGAGACGTGCACTTTAATCGGAATGGTATTAAACAAATAGGAAACGAGTGAAAACTAAAGTGAACTGCACTACACGCAAAATGAGTGTGTGAAACCCAGATAAGTGGAACACACATTAGTCAACATCACATACCTGATCCCCACACTATGGTGAATGCGACAGAACGATTCAAACATGAGTAGGCGAGCATTTTCGATAAATTCTTCATAACAACCGGTAAGGAAGAAATCGTTAGGCAAAACCTGAAATGACAATCCGACAAAAAACAGCATCATTAAGTTGGGCATTTCGTTGATGGACGAAAAAGCGAGGCAGTAGACACACAAATGCATACGATGAGATATATAATTACGAACTCAATGGCGGTCATACAGGTGGAATATACTGCATCTGCACGTGTGGTTGCCAAATACGCGCGGGAGCCGTTACAATATGAGAAACTATGGTTAGGTAAACTAAACAAACCGCATTGGGTAGAAATCGCTGACAATTTCGCACACGTTCACAAAACATTTTGGGCCTCGCTGCTTTGGGCCAGAATCGTACTCAATGAAGTGTATAATGCTGTAAGCTGTAAGAAAACATCAGTACGGTTGCTGTTTGAACCCAATACAGTGATTATCCGTTTATAACCAACCAAGGTTTGTACACAGCCTGAACATACGGCCAAACCTGGTTCATATCATGTAACATTAACCAGAGCACTCATCGAGTGTCTTTAAATAAACAGAGCTAGAGGGGAGCAAACGTGTGTACGCAGAGCAACGCAATAGAAAATGCAACAAGAGATTCGTCATATCAAAGCATTATCCGTAGAAAACTAACTTAGCAAGAATGTAATCACAAGAAATTCAGGGGACAAAAATTAATGACGATTACTAAATGAAATAAACGTTACAAGAACGCGCTGCCACCAGTAGGGTGGGTCACACAAGCGTCAGTCTAAAGTGACTGACATACATGTAATTGAGTAGAGGATGGAGGGAGGCAAGAAATGTTAAAGGTCTGAGTGAAGTTCATATGACGAATTAATACGGAGTGTGATAAATATGTATGACCAAACTGAGTGTGATCCACAAACTGCAGTGGGATATTACACCATGCCCAGAAAACATGGTACTTTCTTGTTTGGGTTAACAGAAGCTTAACACGGTACACCAATGATTTTAGATAATCTTAAAGGACAAAACCTAAGTGGTGATAGCTTAAGCGACTCGGAAGTCATTCAAATAGGTCTCTTCCGCTCACTCCGCTAACAGTGAGGAACGTTCCCGGTTCGCCGGTCCATCTGTTTAATTAACCTTCTGCCCCACTGAACCCGTATGATTCACTCAATTTGAGCACATTTGTAATCATTATGGAAACCAGGGTGATGAGCATACATGTTAAACATATTCGTTATCAAGTTAATACACTCTGAAGGATTAAATGATACATGCTGATAAAAAAACGCGGATGGAATCAATTGTAACTGACTGACTTCTGAGCCCTGTAAACAATACGATTAACTGAATAATCTACCAGCGTTAGTTCAGTGTGAGGAACGTGTATCGGTGGGTTTGAAGCTCAGAGGTAAGACAGTCAAAAGATTTAAAAGAATTTCCTGTAACCGAATAGAACGAGACGAGTCAATCCAACTGCAACCGATCCAAGCTCGGTTGTTTGTTTGCAAGGTGTAGGCGTCTTGATGTTGTATGTCTGGATATAGACGAAGCCATTTTTAGTAGTTACGTTCCCTTTCCATCCCCTTCTTTTTTTCCTCTCTCTTCCTATATAGGATTTTATTTTACCTTTGTGGTTGTGTGGCAGTCAACCATCAGTGTGAACCACTGGTGTATTGCCGTCTATGATGAGCATGATGCTTCAAGCGCAGCAAAAATATGACAATTCACTGTTGTTGACTGATACCTAGATGTCTGTTAACTGGCTTTTAAAATCAATCCGAGGTCTGTTCCGTATCGAGTACACTGAAGATTCGAGTTCAAGTTCAATCCTTTGGGTTATCCGTAGTCAATTATTAGGAGTATCACAATCAGGCATGAACAAATCTCATGGTTTACTCCTAGGGTTTTCTTATTTCACCCTGCTTCCAAAGTCCGAATACTTTGCCGCAACCCAACTACCGTAGTCACACAGAGACGACGTTCAATGACTAGTATTACGCATACGACTAACAATATAGATGCCATTACCTGAATGAAAAGAGTCGAATTTAATTTTAGCAGTTGTCTGCCATCAGAAAATAGGCGAATAAACATAGGCTCACCGTTTCGCAGGTTCTCAATCTTTGCTGTGTCCCATCAAAGTCAAACTTGACGAACAGACATTCCAGAAATTCTGTCACCGGATCTCGGTAAGAGTAACTTTCTTGCTGAATCAAGTAGACGAGATCACGAATAAGGGACTTCTTCTTCTTGTCTGTATTAGTAATCACGCACACTGTCAAGTAACGCAACAAGTGTGGAGCCAGTGACTGAATCGCATTCAGATGACTATAGAAGTATGGCCACAGAGAACAAAATGGAAAACATTACATAGATGCAAGATAAAAATGGATTAGGTTTGGAAAATAAACCTTTAGAGAAGCTTGGCAAGCTTGAACGTGCACGCGAGAAGAATACCGAAGGGAAACCGACGGTTCTTCCAAATAAATTAAAAATGGCGATTTAAACAATAAGGTTGCAAATAGAGCTGCTGAAGCTCCGGTTCAATACATCAAAAATCACCGTTCAAAGCTGTCGCATGTACGTCCGACAACATATTTGTGAGCAAAATATGCTACTGACTTTTATTCTAGTAGTACGACTAAAATGCTCAGATAAAAGGGCATCAGACCTGCCAATGTGCCACGGTTATCAATGAAGCTTTCGCGAACGCCACATAGGGCACGCTAGAAGTCAGACGACAAGTAATGGAAGATCTATCCGAAGGTCAAAAGTAAGACAGGGGAACCGACATTGACATGATCGTACGCCATTTTAGAAGGCCATTTGTATGCGAAGGAGTACGGTGACAAAAACTGTACCATCAACCGATCTCAACAAATGGGTTTTCTGAGGTCTGCGGCAAGGTTCACGAAGCTTGAATAAGCGAACAAGCCAAACACTGAAAATGACACTGATGAAATTGTACGTAACGGTGTGAAAATGTGACGACTCCACTCATTCTCCTGGTGATGACTGTCAAGTCACACAGACAGACAAGATATGTTCGTGGTGTGACTTCAATTTCTCATAGCACGTAAAAGGGTTGTAGGTTCTGCAATCTTTCACCATCTGAAGAAAAGCAATTAACCACTCAAGACCTCTCCACTGCTACATTTGGTTCAGGCAGGCGGAAATGGTCTTCCAAGCAATAGGCCCATCTATCAAAACAGCGAAAATTAAGCCGTCAGTTTTGAGTATGACCTCACTAACATAAGGTTCTTGATGAAAGCACGTAAAAATTAAAAAGAACAGCACTCTGTTGTTCCCAGTACTATCTCTTTCGATCACTCTGTCAAGTGGTCCCCATGGTTTTCGAACATTTCACCTAACTGTGCATCAGCACTCTGTCAGGGAGTCTTATTTTTCTTCGTAAAAATGGCCTCTCCTAGGAAAAACGACTCTGGCTAGTCAGAACTGACAGAAAATCCCAGAACAATCTAAACGTTACCCTCAACACTTCTTTGTCCACTCGGCCTTAAATGCGCCAGAATCATTGGCTAATTTTTGGTGACTGTCTATCTACCTTCTGATTCGACAGTGTACGCCACCATGTGCAGCATATTCCACCCATATAAACTATCCTGTTGAACAAGGTTTTGGCAGGAACAAATTGATTTTCTGCACTCGCCTTCTGATGACTTCGGAGTGATCAGCGGGGCCCGATGCGTTCATCTTCCGACCAACGCTTACCGTTCAGTCTGTTAGGGCTGAAAATTCGAAATCTGACGAATTCAAAGAAACAATGATGCTAGAATGGTATATTTGCATCCCAAGAATGCAAAATACGGTAACCTCCGGTTTACTTTAGGAAACTACCTTTGAAGGAAAAAAAGATATGCAACAGAGTGAGAGTGGAAAAACCAAATGACAGCAAATCAGACAGTGATAACAAATAACCTAACCAGGTCATTTCAGAACTACTCCATGGGTTTAATGGTAGACGAATCACAACATTCATCCTCTTGGTGGAAAACATCAATTATCAACGACCAACATCAACCTCCCTGGACAACAAATGGTTTGATAAACTGCTAGCTCAAGTTGGTAACAAAACATTATGAAATTAAGAGGCTGAACCGGAATTCTATGCTTCAAAGGTGCAATAACCATTATAAGTAATGGATATTCCACCCACCCCCAACCACTGAACAATCTCTGTTTAATCCCACAGTTCACCTAAGCGTCACTGACAACTTACGTTGGATTTTGCATAAACCATTCGATTAGCTTCTCCTTTCCTTGTGGATGATTAAAAAACACAAACAGAGACCAGTGCAACATCCAAGTGCGTTGCTGTAGCTGCATCAGACAGGTCTGTGGTGAAGCCTTGAAATGGAAAAACAATATTCAGTTAGCACCACTCTGTAAGCAAAAAATTACACGGGAAAAACAAGCTGCCTGTTGCAGAACGAACAAGAATTTGGAAAAAAAAGTCGTACAACTTGTCACATTCCAAATAGCGCACTTGGATATTGTGATTATTAAAAATCAATGGAACAAAAACAAGCTACTAGTAAGACATGATGAGTTCATGGATCCCACTGAAGGATATCTCGAATTCTTTCTTTCAAATGGTAAGGGTGATGATGAGCAGATCAAATGTTTTAACAGGTCAGGCTGGAAGCGACAACCGAAGTCCATCCGCTTCCGTTATTGGAAAGTAACGAAAAATATTATTCTCTTGACGGCAACATTAGGCTGCCACTGCTGGTTACTCATTCTGAATTGCTACCAAATGGCTCAGCTGTCAACGTACTTTCACATGATAGGCACCTTTAAAAACCGACAGCTAGTAAATAATGGGACCTGTACTGTGCATGCACTCCGACAGATAGAATAGCATGCTTCCTTGGCAAATATACACATAAGTCCGCAGCTTACTGCGCGCTGTTTCTGAGACGTTAACATATCATTCTAGCACCTGATTGTCAATCCAAGCGCGTCCTTCATGGGACCTCCGGTGACATTGAAACTGAAACTCTCTGTCAAGCTAAAGTGGGGATAACAGCAGACTACAAAGAAAACCGATGCTCGTTCGAGTGAATCCCTATGAATAGTCAACTGTGCACTGTAAGACACGATGCAACAATTAAAGTCCGTCGGCTTCAATCAGAAGTTTCAAGTACATTCTGTCGGATTGGCCTTTGAAGAATAATAGTTGGCATACTGTCAAGAGCGCATTCCGCGACACCCGAAAGACATTCTGAAGGACGCAAAACATTAAGACAACATACAGCTATCTGACGATTCTAATGCATAACTTGGCCGTTTTGATCCAGAAAATGACTGACTGGATGGTGTTTTTGGCGTCCGAATACAACGCACTGTCAGTGGCTAAATACTGCCGGAAATGTGTGCATGTTACGGTCATAGTATTGGGAGAACCCCATTGCAACACAAGTCACCGCCACACAGTGACTACCGATTACACAACAGTTCGTTACAAGCACACCGCTGTGTCAAGTATTTTGAAGTAATCACCTGGACTCTGACCATACCGTCAAACGAGTTCTTCTCGTGTCATTACTTGCTCAGAGGTTATGCGCAACGTGATTAATGGGCATTCAGTCGACAAACAAACTGCCTAAATCAAATCAGAAGAGAGGATCTAACGAACACTGGGAACAAACTGCAATAACAAATAAGGTTTGTTATGAAGGCGTATATATATATATATATATATATATATATATATATATATATA
>JTDE01004712.1:0-17803 GCA_014338405.1 Paragonimus skrjabini miyazakii | reverse complement strand
ATATAATAAGCTGTGATTGCGAGGAAAGTGAACCTGTTACACCAAATGGATGTACAAACAAGCGCCGTTTAATTCCAAATGGCTATGAATGACAGGGACAAGTCACAATGCAAGCTGATCAAAATTTGCGAAAAGATTATAGGTGGCGATTGGTCACATGATCAGAATAGGAAATAAGCTTTTTTGCTTTGCAATAGCAGAATGCTGTTTCTGCTCATTCATGTTTGTGCTGGCCGTCAAGTTGACGCCACTGAGACCATGTTTGAAAAGAAAATGGTTCACTTACCACCAATCAGAGGGAAAAATAGAACGTTCTGAGGAATAGATCCGCTGGTCTTAACTGAGTCACATAGGTGACGAGAAAGAAAAGGTCCGTTAAGGCGTATCTGGTGATCTTTCACTGGAAGAGGCAGTGGCTCTGGAGTCTCAGCTGCCGAAGAGTAGCAATGTTACAGAATCAAATCTTCTGTCACCGTCACTTGTAGTGAACGATGGTAACACAATGATCTGAGAAAAAACAGCACTCATTCGAACAACAGGGGAAACCGCAGAAGTAACACACGATTGGCACCTACCAACAACTACAGAAGAAGTAACGGTCTTGCTTCCATCGTAATATTCTAACGTAATATTGCGTAAGTCCACGCAGATTTGCAAACGTGAATACGAATGCACTGATTACACTCTTCTTCTACAATGAGCCTCAGTGCATCAAAACGTTTACAGGCAATCGAGAGTAGTAGTGATTTTAGACCAAAAAGATGATACCCATTTGGCTGGAACTGTATCCTTTACAACAATCCTCCTCCCAGAGAAATGTGCGGGCCTCATTCAAATCCTTATACGCTCGTTCATCCTACGGAGTAAGAAACAATGACCGGATACCTGAAAGGAACGATCGAAGGTTGCACCGTATGAAGCGTAAGATATCAACAAGCAATACACCTAATAATTTGAAAAACGTTGGTTATGGTCGCACAGCTGATACTACATTTTATTCACCCTTCATGCCACTGTTTACAGTAAACAAACGCTGTTGCCCTGTGGACTCCGATAGAGCAATCGGCTGGCTCGTGGGTGTATCCTCATCTTACGTCGCACGTACTTAGAAAATCCACTCCTGAAAGTGTTTACCGACGTTGTGGAACGTCTGCGGTTAGCCCTCTCACAGCTGCATCGCCTCGTTGAGACATTTAACGCTCTATGACTAAAAGACCCGACTAGGTAGGGGAATACTCTACGTCGTTCAATTCTTAGATCACGGCAACGTAGTAACTGTCACTTTCTAGATGTAATCGAAGTTATGTATGGTTCAGTCCACGTAGGTGTCGTGACACAATTACTGATGATATTGCATACAGGAATTATGGAGCGCACTGAGTAAATAAGATGAGGTCAAAGCGCCACATGTACATAGAAAGTTAACAGGGTCGAAGTGAAATGATACCGGCAGTCCACTAAAATGAACCAGGATGACAAAGAAGCTAGTGACATTTGCGTGAAACCGATGGGTTAATGACATCAACCTAAGCTGTCTGCAGAATGATCAGACGAGCTTTCACGCGCAGAATGGACTTTTGTTGGAGATGGTGGGGAGTGCATTGATAAATGCCGCAGTCGCTTTAGGTTGGGAATCGAAGCAAATCAAAGTCCAAACACACTCGGAGAGTAATTTTCTTTAGTCCTAAAATCCTACACAAACTTCAGGAAACCGGACAAAATGGCCTGTCTAAGACAGGGTTATTGCATTTATCCCCAGTCGCATGTTCCAACAGTCAACTTGGCCACAACAACGCCTGGGATTCCCAGCATTACTCAGTCCACATGCGACCCACAAAATCACATGGAAGTAAATACCGCATTATAAGAATGTAAAAATCTAAAGTGATTTTGGAGGTGTACAGTCTTCGGATATCCACGTCTAAACACAAGAAAGATATCCGTAACCCGAAAAAAGAGCGTGAAAACGAAAAGGTTATTGACGGATGATGGACACTTATGTGGCTGTTCGGCTCTTACAAATCTGGAGATTACAGGAGAATGGCCAAATTTTAAGAGGGAGAGAATTCCAATGAGAAACGGAAAAACAGCGAGGACGGAAACGGCATGAAATTGTAATACAACGGGAGAACGATAACTCTGGGAGAGTTGCACCCGTGGAATGTGGGACAAAACTAGGAAAACAATTCGTATGGTGTGTAGAATTTCGGAGAAAAAGACAAACAGCGGGATATGGCGTTTGAGAAACTCCGTTCCATTTCTTTCAAATTACAGTTAGTAGCAATGTTGATCGACGCACAAGTGGATGTTGTTAAAATGCAAAACGCCAAATACCAAAGCATGTAGGGAACCGGAAGAAAGAAGCATGTAATTGATAGGCAGCAGAAATAGGGCGAGGAAGATAATCGAACCATGCGGAACGCCGGCCTCGATGAGGCATCGTCTGTATGAATTGCAACAGAACGAATTTTTAAAAAACAGCCGAACCGATACATTTTGTTTCGAATTCACTAGCAAAGCCTTGTGCTAAGCTCGATCAGAAGTCTTGGATTTGTTGAGAGACAAATTGACTTTCTTCAAAGAAGTATATGGAAGACACAGGAATGTGAAAAACGTAAGTAGGGAGGTCACCCGTAGGGCGTTGACGTCAAAAGCTACATTGATGGCCGTTAAGTAGTTCGGTATTCTCCAGGTCATTTAGCACACGCTTGATGACAAGGGATTCTATAACGCTGCATAAAATTGGTGGGGAATTATTGCACATGAGACTATGAAAAACGTGATAGCTTCATAGATGACGGGAATAGTGTTGAGCTAAACGATGGGAGAAACAAACACGTTATGATGTGCGCTAATCTACGGACGCATTTTTGAATCAAAAATTGGAGGAATGACGTCCGAGCCTAGAGGCCTAGGGCTTGATAAACACTGAAAGTAATGAGAATGGGATGAGAAAACGATACCGTTGATCTAAGATAAATAGAAATGTGGGTAACATTTGGTGGTGGAATTGAGGGCAAACAGATGTCTGAATACTTCAGCTTTATCGATTGGACGAAAAACGTGGTTGGCATGATTTTTAGAAATAAGAGGGTCATAGGAAAACTTCGGGGAGCAGCTTCGGACACATTCCAGAATGACCTAATACTAGGGGAAGTAAGTTCCAAATCAGATGCATCCTGGCCGACGAAACATTCCGCAGCTTTATTAATAGTGGTAAAGCAGGCAATCGGGAGAAAGAGGTTGAATGCTCCATCGTACATAAGATGACTGTTTTACATACAGGACGGTGGCAAGCACGACTGAACCATAAAGGGGGGCATCTTACCGGATTTATGAAAATGGGAAATAAATGCACTCCGTTAGGAGGGCTTCGTTAGTGAAGCTTGCGAGGGTAAAAAACCCGGGAGAAACGTAATCGTATCAAGTGGATGCAGCGAACAGTTCAAACAGTTCAATACGCGCCTTGGATAACGATTATACCAATGAGCGTAAGAAACCGGATAGTGATCATCGGCTGGTAACAAACTGTGAACAGTCAAACATGTACACATACTTCACAGATGTATATAAAAATATATAGTGCTTGTTAACAAGGGTTGATAGTATGAAGTGAAGAACCGTGTACATAAAGACGATGTTCATCGGTTAGTGAAACATGAACATTATTATTAATCAATCCATCCTCCCAACTGAAGATCTCAGATGTAATAGACATTTGAATTCCGATAGCACAAACAAACGATCGCTAAACATAACTGCAATATGCACCTCGGGAGGTGAGTAGCCAGAATTTGCACAACCCCGTCCTTAGCCGATACAGTCAATTCAACTTTATAGTTAAGAATCAAGGAACTGGTAGGAAACCCCATTAAGCACAAATGCAGGTATATACAGATTTGTAACCGGATCTAATCGAAAGTATCCTCACACATTTAGAAACACTGAAACAAAGGAGATGATTAAAGCTGAATAAAATTTCGACAGTAAACGACCATGTGTCTCAAAATATTGGAAAATAAAGAAAACGGATTAGCTTCGAACGTGAAATACGACTGTCGCTAAATAAGCACAAAGTGGATCTAAAAAAAACAGTACGAAATGCTGAGGACAAGCAAAGGTGCATTAACCGCAGCTGTAAAGCCCACGCTGTTGGAATCAATCATTCAGAGAAAACTGCGTTTTAAACAAACTTAACAATGTGGTTTTCGTAGTAACGCTCACGATGAAGACACCTAAGGTGGCCGAAGAGCACGGTGTCTAAGTTTGCACAAAAAGTCGAGTTACTTTTACATGTTGATTAAGCACAACATCCAAGGTGTTACCGTCCGCTACTGTAATACTGAATATCAGAATTCTTGAGACGTTTGTAGTATTGATGGTTCAGAGATAACGGTACTAGCGTTATCAGCCAAGATTCCGGTCACCTTCAACAATTCGGTTTAAGGTGGCAGCACCCAAACTACACATAACGCAGTGCACCACACGTTAGTAATAAATGAACTATGAAGCCACCTGAAAGAGTGACAAGCATTTCTCTTGAGGCTACTAAACAGCAGACCACAACTGCGAGGGTATCGAGAACAAACTGAATACCCTAACTTTATCATCAGTGTACTGTTGGCAAAAAGTGCGCCAGCTAAAGCAGAGATAGTAAGGGTAAATAATCAAACACGTAAGATATATGCACACAAGAATGTCCAAATAAAACCTCACTCGGTCATCTCCTTGGCAATCAACTGCTTCTTTCAATTTTTCCAAATCATCCATTGCTTCATTCCAATTTTGTACCAGGATTTCGCTGGCCAGACGACCCCAACAGGCTTCTAAATGACGTTTACTTCCAGGTGTGACCAGCTGACGCACGATGCGGAGGTATTCGGAGGCCGTGTTGTAATTACCGATATCGTAAAACAGCTAAAATTGAACACAACGTAAAAAGCATCATAGTAGAGTAAGATGAGCTGGAGAGGAGAAAACTCTAAGCTTGAAATTGCTGCACCGGATGCATTCCTTATGATAGTGAAAAACCGACTGGGAGATGTAAACAGGAACTAAGAAGTACGTTGTTCATGAGGAAGTACGCACGGACAACACAGAGGCATATAACAAAAGGTCAAAATATGTAATTCAAGGTCCGTATGGACAAAACCAAATGAAAATAACAACGATTAAACAAAACGTGAAAGGCCGATCGAAAATAAAGAATCCACTTTGCTCGTGATCTTGCCATCATCACAAGGGTACACCTTTAGAGACCATAATATACAAACTGTGTACTAATTGTTACGACTATACTGTTCAGATAACCGACACGGTAGGTAACTCGGGTAAAAACATGTACTGCTCTGTTGTCTAAATTTGGGTGTCCTGGCAGTATTTTAGCTTGCATGCAAGTAGTAACTTTCTTGACAATAATAATCTCCTGCTCTGTCGATACGTTGTACGAACCGAATCACCATATCCACTCTACTCAGCAGAGGATCAGACGATAACAGGCTACTGCTGAACCTTCCTTAAACGGTGTTCACTAATTTCAATTTTGGATACTCTAACTCCCATCTCTAAAGTAATTCGCAGAGTAAATGGAAGATGCAGCTAATGTCAGTAGCAGGAGCTCCGAAAATTCCAGTTACTACGGCCCACCTCATTCCATGGGTCCCGTGACTTAACTATACCTTGGGTTAGAAGAGAAAAAGACCGGGTAGAGTTGTGTCGAAACCGCAGCGATCTATATGTGTTTGTATGCATTTATGGATATCAGTATATCTATTCTATTCCTGTTAATAATTACATCGACAACGACCATGGTCGTTTGACAACCAATTCGCTCCTCTTTTCAGAAACTTGAGTGTCTGCGGTCTTTTACCCATTCTCCTCTTCAGCTTTGTTGGTATGATGAATGGTTTGCCTGTTCTTTTCGTAGTCCAATCGGAATTTTGTTTTTCACTCTCATCTTCTCTGGAATGCTGTAAGGTGCATTCGTATACTGAAGCGCTTCTTGTATTAAATTTTACATCTTTCCTCTCAGTTTAGATTTTGTCATTGTAGTCTCTCTCTGTTTATTTTCCGAGAGACAAAGGTTCCATTTTCATGCTAACGATTCAATTGGCTAACCAGCATTGGCCAGCTGAGCACAAAGGCCCCACTCACACACCTACTGGTCTTATTCCTTCGCGTTTACACCGGAAACGTGGTGTGTGAGTGGAACCGCAAGTGGTTCCGCGCAAGCCACTTGGGGTGATGGTTTAAGACGCAGGTGTCCTTTGGCTTCGGTTATTGTTTCGGATGCCGTCAACTATTTATGAATGTGCGAATGAATGGATGAATATATGGATGTCAATGTACGAATATATATATATATATATATATATATATATATATATATATGATTAAGTGCAAAAGGCGCACATCGACTGACGGGTATTTATTTTGTTGTGACGTTTCAACTCAACACTAGGATATACATATCCATACATGCATAAATATATAAAACTTTCGCGCGATTTGAACAAGCCAAGGACTCTGTTGCGCTGCGGGAACTCAATAAGTGCATTAGGTTTAGCGTAAGACTGGCTGGAGCGAAGGCTACTATTCGGTTTCGTGACAAATGCATGGAAATTTGTGAATACCCGAAGTACTATTGGAGTATTTTACAGATAAACCGGATCACAATAATTGCGACCTCATTGCAACGTCGACCACTTAATGAACAGGACACCACGCGCAGTTTTCTCGGTGAATTAGAAATTAATACTGCAAAGGCACTACTCGTTCCCGACCGACTGAAACCAGATAAACGGTTGATTCTGAGGTTTATTCCGTACAGATTGCAATGAAATGGGGATGAAAAGAAGCTGGACATACTACTCAAACAGATCAATCCAACGAGGCCTTCCTCGGAGTTTCTAATTAACCCAGAACGGTACGTCCACAATTTTTCTCATCTGAATCTGGGCAAAGTATTACTCGAAGTACTATCGCTAGACCCTAAGTTCTATTGTCCACAGCGTAAAACTAGGCAACTGGACATAGAGATGCAATTTGATAATTTGTACACACAGGTGTCTGATCTCGATCTTACCTCGATGCTAGATGCGGAGCAACTGAAATCTACGCTACTGAACTCTTGCTATCAGTACTTATGCTGCAGTCCGATTTCAAAACAATTTCTTGAGGGAACATTTCTTCGCAGTGAAAAATTGGAGAAGAAATGACATCTTAATGTCGAAACCTGATAAAGGTGCTGGCATCGTACCGCTTAACAAAGCAGATTATACTAACAAAATGTGCACCATAGTAGAAGATCAGGCTAAGTTCCAGAAAACAGATAACAGAAAAGATAAGACCCCTCAGATCGAGAAAGCAATATCGAAATCCTTACGATGTTTAAAACAGAGGGGAATTATTGATTCAGCTACATCTGAAAGAATTCGCCCCGCCGGAACCATGATTCCCAGGCTGTATGGATTACCTAAAATCCACAAAATTAAGACATCGCTCAGACCAATTTTGGACACGTCTAGCTCGCCATATTAATGGTCTAATAGCTATCACAATTACTAGATCACGTCAGGTGGAAACTCTCGACCCACAGCTTACGCGACTCATTTGATCTGGTGAATACAAACAAAGATATCAATTTGATTGAATAATCAATGTTTTCTCCTGACTTCGCATCCTTACCAACGTCCCGCTGAGGGAGACTATAGATTATCCATGTTATTATATCGAGGGTAGTGACATAGATATTCAGATACCACCGACCGAACTCAAACAGTTACTTTATCTGTGTACTTACAACGTGCAATTTAAGTTTAACGAAGGAATTTATCGACAGAAGGACAGTGTCGCAATGGGATAGCCGTTGGGACCACTGTTTGCAGATGCTTTCACGGCGAAATTAGAAAACGAACAACTGAGTTCAGCGGTAGGCCAATGTAATTTTTACAAGAGGTACGTTGACGACATCCTTTGCGTACTCGATAACAACGTAAATTTGACCGACATATCGGCTAGATTCAAAGCCGTACACAAAAATTTGCTATTCTCGTTGGAGACCGAAACGAAGAATCAATTAGGCTTTTTGGATGTACGTTTGCGTCGCCGTGCTAATGGCTCAATTCAACGCACGATATACAGAAAGGGTAAGTGGAATGGTCAGTACATTCATTTCAATAGTTTTGTACTACTCGCCTCGAAAAGAAATCTGATTACCTGTTTGACGGACAGAGGTGTAATAACTTGCATGGATGATACCAGTGCTGAAGAAGTGACTTTCACATATACAATATTCAAACAAAATGGCTACCCGGAAAGGTTCTTTGACAGAGCTACGCAACAGCAGAGTGAGAAAGACCAGCTGCACCGAGCCGAAAGGAAACCGACACATCGGATTACTCTTCAAGGGCGACACGCTAGCTGAAACTACCACACGTAGACTCACAAGGGCGGTTAGTACAACGTTTTACGCTGCAAAATTACATATCCAATCCGGTTTTGTGCCCATGCCTAAAAGATACGGTGCCTGTTTCCGCGGCCTCGTTTTGTGTATGGTCATTCACCTGTTCCTGTGGAATCAGTTATGTTGGCCGCACGACCAGACGCTTATCTGAACGGGCCCGGGAACACCACCTAGCTTGGCTCGACAGTGGAACGACGAAGTCTGTCAACAGTGTCATACTACCGCACCCGGTGGATTCGAATCAATGTCAGTGTGACAGACGCATTTCGTCCAATCTACCGAGTTAAAGCCATCCAGTCGAGGACACTGAGGCGTAGGATTCTGTCCACAGCTGAATCTATTGGAATTCGCCTGTACAACCTACTCCAATGCACCCAAAAACGTATTGTTCAGGCTTTGGATCTGCCATGGCCAACCTTACACCCCGTTAACCTGTCAAGACCCACGGTTTAATTGGGTACTTGATTGCAGCGTAACATTGAACTGGCTGACCTCACTAGCCATCCGTTCCCCGTTTACCTCCTTTAATGATTCCCCTGTAAAGTTTGTGATATAAATGTGATGTAGTTAGCCTGATGATGAATAACTAAAAACGAGCTTGTTCACTACATAGTATTTTTCATGACTACACTGAGAATTTTCGTGCGACAAAAATATACACAAATATATACTTCAAGAGATATGATGTCAAACAGTGGGCAGTATTTCAGCAGACCTTGCCGTTTCATCTTGAGCTTGATACTTCCCGATTGCCCAGGCTATGGAAAGAACCACTTGAACTGCGTGCACAGGAGAGATCTCTGAGTCCGCGATCGATAACTGAGTTCACGAAAATGCATAATTACGACTAGCTTCGTCACGATCCCCGTATACTGACAGTGTCTGTCACGTCGTTTAGTACAGGTGCTGAGGAAAGTAATTATAAAATGACTTACCGATAATGTGGTTAGGGACTGAGAAATCCAACCTCACCATTGCTCGACGTTGGTGAATGTTATCCGCAACGTCGTGTGGTATACGACCTTTCAGCTTGCAGGTTGGAAATGCTGCTAGCATGGCGGTTTGTCGCAGTCACAAGTGGCGAAGTTTAATTAAGAATGATAACTGTGTATGAGTCACCCTTGCCTTCTTGGTTTATTTTATCTCGTACTTCATTGATTACAGTCAGGATTAACAACAACCGGAACGGCAATACGCGTGGATGTGGCTCGAAACCCAAGATATTTTGGAGGGCATTTGGACTCACGTGTGGTGTATTTATGAATTTCCTGACGTTCTCTGCTACCTTAGCGTAGTGGTCAGGCTTGCGCGCTGTTTGGGTCCAGGGGTTTATCCCGATAAAGACTTCGGTCCCTCGGGGTTTAACCACATCAAATAGACCAATGGGGAGCAGCCATAGAAAAATCAGTTTGGCTCATAGGTCTGCATGTCACACAACTGACTGAGTAGGAGTGCTCAAGCAATGAGGCAAGAGTCTGTGAACATACGACAGAACTACATTGACAGCTGCAGCGCCACTTTCAGTCGCGTACGGAGGTATGCAGTTAGAAAAAATACCTTCACACAAAGAGAACTTTGATCGCCCAGCGGTTGTACGTGACAGCCGACGCAATATCCTGCACAGTCCAAAATCCCATACAAATTCTCATAAACTCGGTGTAGCTTACAATACATCTAACACTCGCAGCAGTCATCAACATGAGTGGTTGCCATCAAAATCACTGCGCTCCGGGGCTAGGTTAGCTCCTCTCTGTCAAATGGGTCAGACTTTTGAGTCACTGGCTCCGAGGAAGGTCACCCAAGAAAACCTCACATCTTGTTGCCCCGCAGGTCAGGCAAGACATGGCCTGTCGAGACATGGAATGTGCGTACGCTGTTGGATCGATGCAGCACCGGATGGCCAGAACGCCATATGCACTAACTGTCACGGAAATGAGCCGCTACGACATCGATGTCACAGCCTTCAGTGAGAAAAGGTTTGCAGAAGAAAGCAAGCTCCGAGAATAAGCCACTGGCAGAAGGTACTCGATAGCATGGTTTTTGTTTCGTCGTAGCCGACTGTACCAATTATTTGATGATAGGCGAACTGTACGACATCAGCCCTCGAATCATGTCCATGCGCCCGCGACTCGGTCGAGGTAAGTCTGCCACAATACATAGTGTTTATAGTTCAACTAAATATCACACCGGTGATACAAAGTACCAGTTCCAAGATCACCTGTCCGTCACAGTTCGCTTGAGATCAGTGGGCAACGGCCTGTTTGTCTCGGATGCCTCCAGCGCGCGAGCTGGGCTCGACTCCGCAGCCTGGTCGGGAGTCCTCGGGCTCCACAGCATTGGTGCAGACGACAAGAACGGTGAATGTCTGCCCAACTAGTGTGCTACTCATGAGTTGGTTGCCATAAACACCCGATTTCAACTGGATGCGAGCGACATCACGACGTAGACTCACTTATGAAGTGGTCATCACTGCTTGCTTGATTACGTGATCGTGTGATAGCGTGGTATTTGCGGAATGCGTATTACGCGAGTGATGCGCGAACCTGAACGTAACACGGAACACAGGCTGATCAGAACAAAATTGTTTACTCATTTCTGCGGGCCTGTTTATCGTAGGTCATCCAGACAACGGCAGACCTCGATGCTAAACGACTGCAACGCTTAAAGATGAGGACTACATTACAAAGTGCAGTTGCCGTTCATCCGAAGGACGTCTCTATATCCACTGCCCCCGAGGGTATGTGGCAACACCTCAGGGAACAGTTCACAGAAATGATTGCATTGGTTTAACCATAACAATGTAGTTATCTCCAAAGTTGTATGGGAAAAGAATAATGCGTTTGCCGTTTCCATAATGGACTTAGAAAATGACGACAAAAGAGCCGTATTTCGGAGCGTTCACCGTCAACTCGTCGAACATATTGCGGAGCCAAGGGCGACCGGAAGAAAATTCAGAGTAAGCTAATGCAGAATTACGCTGACCGCCGACAACACAAGCAGTTCTACGATTCGCTGAAAGTGATTTTCGGTTTAACGGTTGAGTTTACCGAAGCACTAATTGACGTTGAATTTGGCTTTTGGTGCACTCAACCAGAGGAAATCATGAAAGTCGGACGCAAGCACTTTGGTAGCTTACTCAACCGACTGGCTACCATTGAATGAGAGACTGTGAACAGTCTGTCGCAACAGGACGTCAAAGCTTCACGTGTTCTCGCCCGAGATTTAGCATAGGTGTCCAGAGCTATCGTATAACTGCGAAACGAAAAGGCTGTAGGTGAAGATGGATTGTTAAAGGAAATGCCGGTGAATGGCAGTCCGGTTTTGGAACGTGTTTTGTCCCAGTTGGTTCACTTCGTCTGGGAGCATGAAATGGTCCTTCAACAGGTAGTATCTTTGTTTGTAGGTAAGGGTAGCAAGCAATACACCGACAGTTATCATGCTAATGATCTGCGCTGAAACTGAGGTAGTAAAAGTCTTGCTGAACTAACTTAACGTGGAAGTTACGGGGACCATTGTTCCTGGGGAACCGTGGGGATTTCGGTCGGGTCACAGCGCAATCGCCATGGTGTCCGCTGTTTGATGGATTCAAGAAAAGTGTCCTGAGCGCAACCAGCTCCTGCATATTCTCTTCGTGGATTCCACCAAGGCGTTTGATTCCGTGGATCCTGGGGCATTGTGGACGGTACTTGGTATGTTTGGATGTCCAGGTAAGTTCGTCAATTTGAGTAGAATGTTGCATGTGGGTATGAAGACGAAGGAGTAATAGTAAAGATCTACCTCTGATGATTTTGACACTACTACTGGAGTGAGATAGAGTTATGTACTAACCTAACCCCATCTAGTTTGTTTTTGATTGCAATACCAAGAGTTGCTCCCCCGAACTTGGAGGACGGTGATGAAAGTGAATACCTCATGGATGACCGCTTGCTGAATATTCGACGTTTCGACGCCCCAAGCCGGCTACGTACTTCAACGATGCGCATGCTGTTGCTGCAGATGATGGCACACTACTTGCACACGGCGAAGAGGAACTTCAATGACTGGCTACGGTTTCCGCAAAATCCAAATCTGATTTGAATATCAACATAGGTAAGACATTTTCTATCTTTCACGCCTTGCCGGGCGGTGTGTTATCTGCACTTGGAACTCGCATCAATGGAGACATTGTTGATAGTTGCGCAGACTTCTATTACATTGATAGCTACTTCATGAAAGATCTTCCCGTGGGCCGCGAGTTGCCAGCTCGTGTGGAGAAGATTAGTGTTGTTTTCCGACGTCTTGAAAGACGTGTTTGGAAGAACCACAACCTGATGATGAAAGCCAGGCTGTTTGTATACCGTTCAATGGTGCTGTCTACGTTGTTGTACAGCAGTAAGACTTGGAGAATGTAAGTGTGCATGTGTGTCAAACGCTGGAATTTCACCAGTCACGGTGCGCAAGACGTACTACTAACTTGACCTGATTATACAAAACACGTTGACGATTGCGACAGGTCTAGTATCCCAGAACGAAATGACATGAGTCTCCTCAGGCCGAAACCAGAGAGTTCATTCAACGACGCAGGGCGACTTACCAAGGGACACAAGGCTGTTAGTGAGTACTCTTTATACAACGATCTAGTGTGCTCAAATCTGACCTACACCAGACTGCACAGCTGTAATCGTCGACAGTACTTGGGCTCATATGTTATTTGTTTTTTGTCTAGACCTAAGCAGTTTGGTAGTATCCCAACCCACTTGTTGCAGTACGGTAGTAAATATGGTAGTCAATTAACTTATTCTTCGCCTTCTATCTTTTAGTTCCAACTCCCTTTGGCGGGTTCCTTAGCATATGATCTCTCATCACTGTGTAATGGCTGCGTAGTCGTCACAGCAAGTTGTGAGGGCAACTTTACGGTATACTTCCTTTTCAAGGGTTCAAGTAATATGAGAAACCGTGGGCAGCCTCGATGAAGGGACTACAGCACTAAGCAAACACACGCCCGTGATAACTGGTTACCTGACCCACCGCATCGCACTCATACTGAGAGGGGTGGCTATCGGAGGACTTACTCTATATAAAAGTAAACATTTCTATCGAGGAAACACTTATCTTCCAGAGTGTTTCTTGTAAATGGATGTACTACATAACTCTGTAAACTTATCATTGCTATAAAAACCATTTTTACCCGTTTTGTTCGATAATTTTGTTCTGCCTTTTCGACCCATTTTTCCGTCATACTGAGATAAGCAGCTTTATTCTCCGGACACGATTTTGCTCCCGACTTCAAGGCAATTCGCGTGTTTGCCGTAGAATTATGCTCTCAGTCGTTCTGATTGCGGCCCTAACCCAACCGGAGCAGATGTTGCATAGAATAACTCAACTGAAGCATTTACATCAGTTCTGAAATCAGCTGCGACTCGGCCGAAAAGAATGGGCGCTCTGAACTTGTCCGTGCCGTCTACAAATACATCGCTTAATGTGAAACATCCGAGTCGCTAAATGTTGTCAGGAACAAGCAGAGTTTGAAACAATTCTAACAAAAGTTCAATCACCCTTCGGATTCGTCACATCTAATCAATATCGTAATAATGCTTTACGTGGAGCCTTGATCAACGACCTGGAATCTAACGAAACACATTAGAGATTTTAAGTTGAACACTCACAATTGATCGCAGCTGTCGCATTCCCATAGACTTTCCAGTCGGTCCCTTCTGAAAAGGGGCCGAAAGGGATTGACTGGAAAGTCTATGGGAATGCGACAGCTGCGACCAATTGTGGGTGATGTTTAACTTGAAAATAGCTAAATCCCCGACTACTCATCAGTAACATTTAAGACTGTCGAAACAGATCGTTCTGGATCGTAAAACTGCTTCCAATACCACAGAAGACTCAGAGGTAAAACAAAATCAATCATTTACCACTACGACATCCCATCCGAAGTTTGCGAACCAACAACTATCAACCCACCAGTCTATTCCTGTTTCAGGACGACAACTTACAACATACTGCTGCTGACTACAAGATGAATGACATTTACCGGGAGATTCCAGTGGGTACTGGAAGCACAGAGCTAGGTTTCTGACTCAAATGTGCAAAATAATTATCGAGAAGTTAGTAACACTCCCAAGCAAATAGCAATGACCCTCATCAACCTTTCTTGGCCTACATAAAGACAATGCTGTACCACTACTTTTGAGAGTTGTGTGAAACTCCCTACACTGCCCATCTATGTACGAGCATTCCACCCCAGTACGACTTCAACACATCGCACAGAAAGGGAAGGATATCACGTAACGAACACAAGCCATCTTTCTTTTTTTGCCGCCATGCAACTGCTCAATTTTATGTACCCCCACTTTTTATAACTCCGCCCACAAGTGTCGACAAGTGGTAGCCAAGGCCAAACGTCGCTCACCCATTGAATAAAGTTTCCTTCGGATGGAAAATAAAGTTACTGAAAAACTGCAATGTAGGACCGCCGTACTCAATTGGAACAGCCCAACTAGCTATTAGAAAGGAAAAAGATGATGCGTATAGCGCTGAACTACGGCGGTTGCTAAGACACTCCACTCCATCTGTTCTTCTATGCTCACTGCCGCGAACTACTCCTCAAGGAAGCTTTCTGGTCTACAAACGGTAGACCTAAAATGTGGACGTGTCACAGTATAACCTCGAATGCACTTGCGCCCAACTCCCTTGTGGTAAACAGGAAACGGTAGGCAGGGATAGACATCGGAATTTCGAAATATCTGACGAATACGAATTGTCTATCAGTCAGTCGAAATTTGTCCTAGAGCTGCGACTAGTATTGTGTACCGTGACCCGTATACCACCGGGTAAGAAACAATACTCGGATAACAGCAGTCATTTATAAAACCTGTGAAATTGAGATGTTTAATGACACCGAAATTAGTATACTTGCAGCGACTATAATAAACAGTATTTTTGACAGTCGCATTCAATTGTACATTACTGATTATTTGGGTTTCTTACCTACTTTGTTCTAGCCAAGTTATTAATTTGTAATATCCGTCCCGGGGCTAAAACCACCTGCTTTGTGCCTCGCTAGTTTCCCTGTACACACGTTTCCAGGTTCGATATCAATAAACATGGGTCAACGCGACGAATCCAGGTTTTCATTGTCGTTCGGTTTCGATAAAGAACTGACTGGGTACTGTTCTGTTGAAACGCCCCAGCATGTTTCTCTGATATGTCTAAAATCCTACAGTGTGAAATATCTAATCGATCAAACCCTTCAGACTAGTTTAAGCAAGGATGCACGAATGTTAGCTAAATACTACTGGAAATACGCAGTTCCCTAATTCCATGGAGTTCTTTTAACTGGCTGATTTTGAAAACCTTAGTTCGGTTGCTTTTCAGGAAGGGCGTCTTAAACGGCTCGAGGAGGCGTGTTAGGCGTGGCCCCACCTGTTTATCACAATGTACAAGTGACGGTCCAAGCCGACAAAAAACGAGTTCAGGAAAGTAGTGCTGAGAATGTGCGCTTAAAACGTAAAATAAATTACACCACTACTCATATGGTTGCAGCCAAAGTAACTAGAGGGTTTGTAGTGAACTGCACGGATCCACACTGACCAAGCGGTAGTAACACATCAATACACACAATAGCTATTCAAGAGACTAATGGATGTGGCACGACAATTGTCACGTTCATCAAATATTTGCAAGCTTTTAAATTATATACAAGCACACTAGCGACACAGAGGTTTGAGGTCAGATGTGCGTTACAAAGGTTCATTCGTAGCAACCAGAAATAAGATGACGACCCAATCTAAAAGAGTATGAAAACTTTTTCATTAAAGCTATATCAATGCGTAAAACAAGATTAAAAAATCAACTTACCCTAGCGGCATCAAAAAGATCATCCAGCATTTCCGTTTTAAAATTGTACTTGGTTTCCAAACTTGATAACAGATCCTTGGCATTTTTACATTGCGCAACCTCCTTCATTGTTTCTGGACTGAAAATCATTTTAACAGGCTCCAGTTTCACTTCGAAACTTTGGATACGGTCCAGCACTGCAGCGCGTTTTCCGGAAAAGTCTGAAAGGCATGCTTTAGGTACAAGCCAGCTTTACCTTCAGGCACATCATTGTTGTATAGAGTCTGATACGTATCAGCTGCGTAATCCAACATGGAAGTTCTCATCAGCACGTCAAGTTTGGACTTTAACAGGCTGTCTTCGTCGTATACCTGAGAAGCTTTAATAAAATACATTACACGTACATTTTTAACAGATATATATTCCAGTAGTGGTAATATGAGATGCTTGTCGAGATAATTGCTGATCCTCCGAGTCAAATCGTACTCCGCCATGTGTGCAGCGTAAATGTTCAAACTTTGCGCCCTCACGTTTTCGGCTTCACCAACGAGTTCAGAGATTTGTTCAATGGTTCGAGGTCGGAGGCTCAGGTCATTCGGATCCAGTCAGTCTGTCCGCTTCGATATTCAGCGGCTTTTCGTTGATCTTTCAGCGGTTTAGCGGTTCAGCGATTGATACACGGGTTCGTGGCAAAGGCCCAAGGGTCCCGGATCCAGTCGGTTTATCTTGTTCAGTGTCAAGCGGGCGTCTGTTGATATGAAAGGCAGGCAGTGAAAACATAGTGTAGCACCGCTCTTGGAAATTACAGTAAATATTAAAAAACAAACTAAGATCACTTGCATAAAAGGATTTTTGGAAAATGAGAGTAAAGTAATGCTGTAAAACGATCGCTAGAAGCGCTACTGACGACCTCAGCAGGGAGAGGAGGATTTGTTGTAAACTGACATGTTAATTTGTTTGGTGACTGTAGAACGTCACTGTCCACATACGCCACTTTCAGACGGTCAATGCTGACGGTATCACGTTTCCCTGCTCGATCGATGGTTAAGAACTTGTCATCACGTGATAATACTTTGAATGATCCAGAGTATGGAGGTCGCAGCACGCATGCTAGTTGCAGAACGTGATTTCCCCAATTTTCGCCGTTTGGAAAAATATTCTGAAGCAAACCCCGGCTTTGTTAGCGTGTGACCTGTTTCAGAAATTGATATCGACGGATTCTGTGTCATGGGTTGATATATGTTTGTTTAAATTGACCATTAATTGAAAACGGTATTATCGCACATCTTTTTTGAAATTCAATTTTAATTTTCAATTTCAATTTCAAATCCAGGACTTGATGAAGGCCTGAGCCTGTTGACGTCCTGATGCTTGACTGGTGTGATCCGGAGATTGACCAGACTGCGTTTTCTGTCGATGCGAATGCCTTCGTTAGTGGTCCGACGGTAGGGATAAAAGAAACGTAACATATCAAGTTTGTCTGAACAGCAAGAGCAAATAATTTTTTGATTAGTA
>JTDE01004711.1:38025-66395 GCA_014338405.1 Paragonimus skrjabini miyazakii | reverse complement strand
TTGATGTTGTATGTTTGAATGTAGACGTAGCTATTTTTTACTGGTTAGGTCCCCTAACCTCTCCCTTTTTTTCTGTTTTCCTAAACAGGGTTTGTTTCTTCTTCTTCATGGTTGTGTGGCAGTTAAGCATCAGTGTGAACCACTGATGTATTGCTGTCTATGATGATGATGATGAATGTGTTCACTGTAACAGGAAAACTAAAAATCTAAGAAAAAAAACTTCGAGGGGACTTCGTAAACTTTCGATTGGAAATTAAAAGTGATCCCAACAGACTACTTCGACCATCGAATGTTAAGCATTAGGTCCCAAACTATGTACGCATGATCGGTTTTCGGACCGATAAGAATCTTTAGCATTCGATTCCTATGCACCTCATTCCACTATATCTCTACTTCAAAAGTTCAAACAAAGACGCAGGCGGTCAGGATGACGTCGGCATGAACGTGACATCAAGAAATATTTACAAACACGACTAAATATCCGGGTAACACAACAACAAGAAAACGAGGGTAAAGTAAGCAAATCGCCAAGATTATCTTCAACGTTTAATCAGAATAGCATGGGCAAACCATCATGTTATCATCAAGTAACAATCCGCACGCGACGCCCACGTAATCTGCGTTCATCAAGATCAAAGTCGGTCTGTGTTTGGGTACACTTTTAACTCGGTCCCACAACCACCAATACAAATACAACAATTTTGAAAAGGCATTAGCATGTGGTTTTCAATGGGAGTTAGGGACGAACAAAAAGTAGTCACGAAAACAATAAAACTGTGCGTTCGTGAGCCATGTAAGCTTCAAACGTCTACTTAGAGATAGACCCGAAGTAAACACTAACAGACAACTAAGGACAAAGAAGTAGTCTACATGCTCTGGATGAGCAGAGTCAGCTTTCAGCTTCTTTAAGCACATTGAGACGACAGTCAAGTAGCATGGAGATGCTGTCTAGATGTCGCGTCCGGGTAACCCTTCTGGCTGAGATAGGAAAGTATGAATGGATTGGGCGGCGGGATGTTGTACGCAACACTGCACAAGGTGCCATCGGATTGTGGACGGACAAATTGAGTTACAGCGTATCATCGTGACAAAGGACTGTGTGGAAGATGCATGGGCAAATATTTACGCTGCACTCTCCAAACCCGCTTGTCACAGAGTACAACCATGACAAAAGCCCGGTTTTGCAGGGATGGATCACTTTGTGGGTATACGACGAGCCAACCACACTAGTCTGATTCAACGTTGAAAGTAATACCGGCGATTGTTCAAACAGTCGGCATCCGTGGACCCTGTATGGGTTGAGAATTCTGCGAAAATTGTTTCGTTCAGTAAGCACATTCTAGCATTTCGGGCCCTCGTGGCTGTAGATACCGCAAATTGTTAATCCGTAGTGAGCTGTGTCCATCCAAGTAAATCGTGTCAGCAAATCACACCTCAATAATCTCAATCGCTTACTCGAAAGCGATGTATATGCTAACGGTGGCCTAACGGATGCGTGCCTGTCTAGTAACGTGAAGATTATCGGTTGAAAGTTTGTTCAGGTGACCTCTACCTAACGGGACCGAACAAGGGCAGAACCGGTCGCACGGGAGTGAAAGAATATGGATACTTTTGAAGATCCAACCAGTACAAAATGATAATAAGACTGACGGTATCCTCCTAACAGGTTTAGTGTACCCGAACTCCTAAAGACAACTGGTTCCATCGATGGTAACAGCTGCTTGGAGGAGCTTGCCCTAGCTCTTCTCAGAGTGGTGGAAGCTTCTCCTTCAACCCCAGCGACCAATCAATTTCAATCTGACAACAAATAAAAAGGCAACAGCTAGAGAGTAACCATCCATCAATTCTTTCCCAGCCATTTCCGTGCACAGTGGATGCAAGCACCAAATGGAAATGCATCCATCATTAATCTAACAGAGTATGGGAGAGCTCGGATTAAGGGGGGGTGAACAACAACATAAATAAAGAATGCAGAATTTGTGACATACGGGGGTGTTTTACCGATAGACAGAAAATACTTTGTTCAAACACAACTACCGCGAAAAATGTTTCATTTTTGAGGCTACGGAAGTTTACGTGCGCCAGACGACGTTTACTGGATGCTATTTTACGTGAGTCAGAACAACGGCTTAATAGGCTTCCCCAGTACGGATAGCAGATCGGCATACTAGTAAACCAACCTAGTGAACAATAGTACCACGTAAATTTGACGAGCGTGAGAACCATATACATGGATTACACAAATCAATCGAAACCCCTTCAGACCAAACGAGATCAGACTTAAGATCAGAAGGCACACGCGTTAAGAGGTCGATACGAGTTTATTCAACGAGCTGTAGTTCACAGAAGTATAGACAACAGTAAGAAAAATTAAATAGACAGAAGTCAGATAAGAGTGGTTGGTTAAGCAGATGCCGACACCCGTTCAAGCATTCACATCGGACAGAGTAGCAGACGATTCATGTTCAATCACGTCTTGATCTTCGGTCAAGTCAGCGTCCGCTTCCGGCCTACTGCTCAGATCTTCCTATCGAAAAGGTGAAAACAGAAGGACATATTAGCAATTCAAATCGATACGAAGAAGGCGAATATAACGTGTGCACGATAGCGAATGATAGCAAACTTATGCGGAAGTATGCACTAATGAATACACTGGAAATATAACAAGACTAGTAAATAACAACAAGGTGCCACCCTTCTTTTGTCATTTTTCTAAGCCTATGTGGCACCTACAGTATTCTTGGATAACATTGTCAACTGTTTTTATGCACCAAACATTCAGTGCACCTCATTTGACTCGCCTATTTTGCTAAATGGTTTGTCCAAATGGTTACCATCCGCTTATTTTCGCTAAGCTTTTTTCTGGATGGGACTCATTCTGCCCTCATTTCTAGAAGAGAATCTAAGGAAATTTACACAGACTGAATGTCTTGTTGAGTCAGCAATGTAGGATTATTCAAATTTTGCCAATACATATGTAACATAACGTTGTGATTCCTTATAAACCAGAATTTCAATAGAAAAAAATAACATTTCATGATAGACGTCTTAAACCTTTCGCCCACAATATTTAATTCGTTTTATTAATATGTGGTTGCTCCCCATTGGTTGCAAAAAGAAGTCGTCTTTCTCTCTGCTGATTTTACGTCTTTTTTTTAGATATGTAAAGAAAATAATTTTTACTGATTAACCTGTTTCTCATCAATCTACACCTTGTGTAGAATATCTCCAAAGTCCTGTGAGAATCCTGTTAACTTGGATCTTCTTGGATGTGACGCTAAGTCTCAAGTAAAGTACGGTTTACAACATCCTGGAGCAGCAAGTCATCCGAATATGTGCACTGACATAGGGGTAAGAGTATCGCTCGCCCTGCACATCGAACGGCAGTGGCGGATGTCTGGAATCGGAATGAGTGTCCAATCGAGTAATGATCGATCAAATAAGGACCAAGACAACTACAGTATACAGATAGGTATCTGATGATGGCGTTGAATTCGTACACGTGACAATTTCCAGCTTTCTGGACACAAATCAGGCAAGAGCGTTTAGTTGTTCATACCTGATCTTGTGGTTCTCTTATTGCTTATTTAGATCGAGTCCCACAAACCAACCTAGTTTGCTTACTTATATATTTACTAGGGAACTGATTTGCTGATGCTTTATTGAGGCAGTGTACCCCTGCAAGAAAATTTTCAACACGCCCCAGCAAGGAACGCTTGTCACAGAAACGCCAAGAATTCCAGTGCGATGTTATGACAGTGAGAGAACATCCCCTCAGTCTAGTAAGGCAAACATATTTGGGTCCCGCGCGTTGAATCCGCATCTGCAATAAAACACGCCACGCGAAATAATGCCGCTGGTGAACCGATATAGTGCCCACCGTCACCGTGTTCATCGGCTTTAAAGACGTAGGGAGCGGAAATCATGGCTCAAGAGATCAGATAGACACAAGTGACCGAAAAGAAGTAGGAGCAAGCCACAGAAAGTAAAAAGATGTGGGAACTACTACCAAGATAGCCATGGCGTCAGAATAGAATGTTTGCTTAACTCCAAACAACGCTTCATTTTATGACAATTTTGACAGATCGATTACTAACCTGTCGCCCGAAGTGTTGTCGCAGACCCTAATGTTAGGACTAAGGTTCAGCCTATCACCACTACTCATCACTCCCGCGACTTGTCATTTTAGGTAGAATGCCCATATGCGAATGAGTGTTACACCAATTCTGTTGTGCCTAAGGTGACGGCAATTGTAATAATCAACGTAACAGCCTCACCTCCACGTGGATCGGGGTTCAAACCCCGGTCGGGGCAACGATACACACAGCTGTTGAACTTTAACAGGAGAGGAGTTGGAATCTGATGTTTAAGTTAGAAAGGAACCGGCTGACAAACCTATCTCAATTCAAAAGCGGCGATCAAATGTGACCGGTATCCAAGTTATAGAAACCGGACTAAATTATAAGATCTTGGGATGAAACAACAACTGAAATGACACTGGATCAGATTCTGAGAAAGCTGCAATAAATGTCACATAATCCAAAGATTGGTTTCTGAGCCTTACGTACGAATGGAAACCAAGTCGTTGTCATCTGTCTTTACAAATCAACAGTGTGCTTGAAAGCTAAAGCTGTGGGTCATCAGTATTATTTTGAAAATGTCCACAAAAGTAAGTACCCATCCGATCAGACTGTTTGTGATTAAGGTGTAATCACTGAATTTGAGTCCACATCCACATGAAAGCAACCCATGGTCGTTCTTTGTTACTGTGCTGGCAATTGCTCTTCACTTTATTCTTTATGATTATTACTAGCTCTGTGTGACTCAATTTCATTGCAGTAATTACTTTTCATTTGGTAAGAAGTGTAATACATGGCAAATGCAAATATTAATCGCTCGAAGCGTATAAAGAATAGAATTTCTTTAGCTAGTGCCTTTTTGTTTCTCATGGGCAGAAATCGATCAATCAGTTGCGATGGGCCCGCAAAATAGCAATCATCCATCATGGCCCGGAAGGAGGTTGAGAGTGATATTCACAGGTAACTGGTCCCAGCGTCAGCTGTTTCGATCTTACTGAATGTCATCGGCGTCAATCACACCAACGAAGCGAATCCATGACTTATGAAAGCTACAGAATGACAGTCCAGACACTTATCCAATAGACCACAGTCTTGGCCACCGGGATTGCAGTCAGGTCGTGGCGTCGATTCCCAAGCGGATGTGGTGTTGATAAGACATAACAGAGTCGAAACCTTTGTACATCACTTCGGCGGTGGTCACTGGGGCTAACTGCTTGGGCGCAAAGAAGTTTCCTAACTTGATTTGGTCCATAGTAGATCCACTTCATCGAATAGATAAACATTCAACGTTACACGGTCATTTATTAACCAAAAACACGTTTACGATGGAGGAATTGGAACAGAAAACATATTGCCCAATGCAAGTATTTTGCTTCAAAACTCAACAAAAAAGAGTTGTGCATTACGAAGAAGAAACCAACGTTAAAGCAGTGAAGCAAACGAGTGAACGACTTGTGAAACAGAAGTGCACTGACCAAACTCATAACGTGCAAATACGTGCGAAAAGTCACAAAGGAACATTTGTGAAGAGAATTTACCATAAGTTTTAAAGTGTGCTGAAAAGATTAAAGACGCAGACCGAAGTTCATGATGTATTCAAAAAAGTACATAAAGAACAATTTGAAAGTTATATTCATTTTGTAAAAAAAAGCTAACAAGCACCAGTGAAAAGTTGTATTACTGCTGAGGGCGTACATATTAAACACGCTACTAAACTAAACTTAGTCGTTTGAATAGAGCTCATAGGAGAGATGGAGAATAAACGTTTTGTGAAGAAAGTCATCGATGTAAATAGTCCAAATTGACAACAGAGGACAGAATATTTGACTGAAAGATAACAGTGAACATGTGCGGGCTAACTCAGAGTGCAGGATAGTCAAAAACATTACATGTATACAGAATTCTGGAAAGGAAGCAAACTGCGTGCTACCGTTTGAACAAACCTCAGTAATTGCCCTGTTTTGTTTAGTAACACCATTTATCCGAACACGTGAGTGTAGTTACCTAATGACCTTTGAAAGAACCATAAGCATACTATAGAAGCATAAAAAAGAATGTGAACTGTTTGCAGTGGGACTAGTACAACTCCAAATATTGTCAGCAGTATACAGTTGAGGGTTAAAATCAAAAATAATTATCTAGAATCCAACTGGTGGATCGAACTTTTCCAGCAATCAATGAAAATGTTTCTAAGGCCATTTGTCGTTCCTGATTAACGGTTGCTCACAGACATCAGTATTGCACTCCGACAACAATCAACGGACGCACACAGATACAAACCACAGCATGTGATCGAAATGAACCATTTGCGAATTATTGTATACCACAGCCTTACTAAAACACAGTCGATAGGGACGGATAAAGCCAGAGTTTGGCAGCTGCCTTCTGTGCATGAGACAGATGTCATATCAGTGAGTGGAAGGCGATATTCAAATCTTTTCAACTTAGTTTCCTAAACCAAATGTCATCGCCTATGTCAATTTGAGTGTATTACGTGAACGCTAAGGTCAGGACAACGGCAGGGTCCGATTCAAAGTAGTTACTGTGAAATGAATGATAGCTGACAGCAAAATAGTCGATTCACGTTTACGGCTAGACTGAATGGAGCTGTCTTCATGTGACAAACTGTCGTCGATACGTACAGTCCGTGAAAAGAGGGACAATGGTAACGAATGACCGCCACTGTCAGTGCGTACATCGAAAATAGTATGCAGCCGCCGTCGGACAATGCAGTGAATCAGTTATACTTTCCCAGATTCTCCTGTAACGACGAAACCCAATCTTGTGGTTAAGATAGAGTGAGGGTCGCATTAAGTTCTAGGAGAGAGCAGAACCTAGTCGATGAGATCCTAATGAACGGCCACTTGTCTGTAGTCAGACTTAGCACTTCGACCAAAATATGCAGATAAATCAGAAAGACGCTTAATCATTAGACCCGCATGTGCCCCAACAGACTGTGGTTCAGATGTCAAGAACGTTATCTATGATTTGACTTTCTTTACCAAAATAAACCATTTGGCACCATGTAGTCCTTGCAATGTAAAAACTGAAAACTTGGTCGTACACAGATCGGAAGCCTACTTACACTCGAACGTATATAACACAGCCGGGATATAAGAAAAGTCGAAACCATGTTCATGCGAACAACACTAAACAAATTGTGCAGTAATGCATTCTGTTTACAACAAGTAAGTGTTTAAAGATCCGGTGTGATACGGAAAACCAGACTTGACACGCAAAACACACGTGTGAATGTTACAACAGTGATCGGATGCACCTATATCCGGACTATTTCAAACAGTCTGAAACAAGTCTAAAGTAGACACGCGATTTACAGCCGAATGTTCGTGTCTTCTTCAGAATTCAAAATCAAGACCTAAGCAGTTTTCACTTAGATCAGAGGGTCAGGGGCTAACACAAAATACAAAGACCAACAACGCAACGACTAAAACGGACGACTCTAATGTCTGGTGCACAAGACGGTCAATTTTCAATCAATCCAACCAAGTTGCACTCGTTGTCATATGAAATGGTCAATCAGAGGTAAGATTAGATCAGAGGTGACCAATTCAATTACTGTCATGGGCTCAGACATTGTAGAAACAGTGGATAATCCACGGGTCATGTTAGTATCTTTCTTGCCTGAGTTTTCACAGATCTTCGTTATTAAATGTAATAAGCACCTCAAACTCAATCATGACCCACATGTGCAATGTGCACTTGGTCCGCAACATCTAGATAAACGTGGTGACCTACACTTCGCCTGTTTTAAATAATCACATAGTGCTGACCGAATGATCTGACCTGAAGCAGCCACAAGGTTATAAATAAAACAGCAAACTAGAACACGTTTCCTGATTGGTTGCAATGTTGTTCCCAAATAAACGATTTCCACCTACCAACGAACACTGTAGTTGAGTGAATTGAAAACAGCGAACATCTATTTGGATTGGTTGACTTGAATACAATCCAACAAATCATCAAGGAAGAGGTAGAAGCAGTTTGGATTATACTGTGCGTCAATGGATACGCAAATAAACGGTCCCGAACAGGTAACGGGTAGCCAAGAAATGGCGTCAACAACCATTGACGAACTGCTCAACGGTTTGCAGATCCGGATCAATTGAATTGCATCTGTTATTATTACTACACCAAACTTCTCATCATGTGTCCTATTATTCTCTAATGTCAAACTGACCATTACCACCACAAATGAAAAAACGAAATGTACAGGTGACACCCGAAGAAAGCACAGTACCCCCCCACCTCTGTTGAAGAAACACTTCTACGAGGTACGAAAGCACCTGCACCAAGTGGTTCTCAGAAGGAATAAACCGCTCAAAATCCCATACGGAATACATTTTTGGGATTAGAAGGTGCCCAGTTTTTCGCCTCCAAGAAGAGACAGTATAGCAAGTTTGTCAAACCCAACCCAACTCGTCCACGTAACGATAACAGGATGGATTAGTGGAATGCGCCAAAAATTTGTGTGAACCGTGCGCTCTAGTACGAACTTCTTGCAAATTTCAGTGAAGCGATCACACTTGGTTACATCATGGTTTTGTAAAAAGAGATCTTCTATCACTGGGGTACAAAGTGAAGACAATCATAATTAGTAAACGTGGCGCCCGCTATCAGCATAATGTCACAGTGACTGCCGTAAGTCACTGTAAAATGATTGGATTGAACAAATTCATTGATATGAAATCAACCAATGATTCACAGAAGACTACAGCCAATCGGTGTCGGCAACTCGAGCAAACTGGCAGATCAACGCAGTGACCAATCTGGATAGCACTCTGACGTAGCATCCAGTTTTACTACAACGATCACCAGAGTAAAACGAATTGACTAAATGCATCACGCGACAACAACAAAAAACAGGTTTCAAGCTGTGAGCCTAGTCAACCGATAGGAAAACAGGGGCTGCAACACTAATTGTATTTCTTCATTTTACTAATGTCTCTTGCCTATATACTAACCCATGGAAACGCAATAAGACTCGAATTCTTTTACTACAAGTTACACTTTTGATCATGCTTCGGGAAGAAGTACGTTTAAACAGCCACAAACTAGAGTTGGTGGATGGCTCAGAACCTGAGGAAAAGTAAACGTTAGTAATAACAGAGAAAACACAGTGTTCAAAAAGTAATCCATCCACGAATGTGCAATTATCCTGAATTCAGTAAAAGTATACATTTAACAAGTGACAGGAATACTTCTGAACCAGAAAGTCAACAAAGTAGCAGCTGAAATTGACGACACAAAAGTCGTTGAGTAGTCAGTAACGTTTGCAACCTGGACGCTCGAACTTATTTACTCAGGTGACATAATGACAGCTGGAATAAAATGCAACTTAGCTGGAAAACAGAAAGAAGGCAACCATGCTGGATTCATTTTTTGAAAATTATTCAAACAGTAACCTAACTGAACTACGATCTTTGGAACACAGTCTGTCCTTCACATTGGTCACAGCAAATGTAAATGATGTTGACAGCTTCTGGGCTTGAGTATAAGCTCTTGTAAAGATTTTGACGGTCTGAAAGTATTCCAAATGCAGTACAGTCATGATTTTGCACAACGGTAGACAACAGAGACAAACACGCTCATTAGGTTTAATTTTTCTATTTTCTTGAGTATTAGTCTGATGTTTGCTGTTAACTTTCAATCTGAGCCACTTCTGGATAGCAGTATCTACCTCGACGTGTGGACGTTCAACATTGTAGAGCGCTTACGCAAACAGCGCGCACTGCACACGAGGACCAGGTCGTAGTGTACTCTGTTTCATGGGTCTATGTTAATGTAGGATGATAAGAACTGTCTACATGAGACCCTAGAAACAGTCATGAAAACGTCATGATTCTTAAAATGCAAAGTTGTCTGATCCATTGTACCAAGTTGACCGTATCTGGAGAATAGAAAATTCCTTTCAAGAAGAAACACCTCACAAAGAAACAAGTCTGCGTTCTCCGGAAGATGGTTCTCGTTAGGGGAGAATACTACAATCCTCACATATAAAACCATCTACCAGTACTCCAATTAGAAGAACCTGGCCCTGTTAACGTTTGCTGCTTATAAATTCCGAAGACTGACTCTTGCAGGAGAACGGTATACAGTAGGGATCGCCTCTGTTGATAGATTTCCTCAAATTCAGAAGTACTGGTACTCAGGTTAGTCAGTTTGTAAGCTCGTGAAATGTGTACACTTTTTAGTCATCCTGTGAATCGATCATCCCAGATGTTGGTCAGGTGGTGTAGTGTTTCCTCTAAGGGAAAGAACCAAAATGGTATGTACCTACTGAATGTCAATCAGCGGACAACTGAAGAACAATAGCAGACTGATCAGAGTTGAGATGTGGACATAAATGAATGTGACCGACGAGCTACGTACTCTATTCACAAATATAGTTTTTCAAACAATGATATAAGAAACGGTAGTACGAATTTGTGAGTAGACCCTTTTGAGACGGGCGAAGGTAAATCAGGTTCTACGGAGAGGTTATGTAAGAAAACTTAGTCTACTTTTGAGTGTGTATACAAAATGTAGTGTGAAAACAAACATCGATAGCAAACTACTAAGCTGCGTTGAAAGATACACTGAAAAATGTGGATACATTCTATCGTGCACGGCAAAATGTATGAAGCCAAAATAGAGACATAAAAACATCAAAAATTAAAAAGAATGTTATTTAATTCCAGATGTAACAGTACGCCAAAACAGTTTCCTTAACAGACCTATCATATAGGCTCACTAATGTGGTGAATCCAGTAAGCACTGTACAAACAGTTCATCGTTGGCACTCCAGGACCCGTACTATTGCGTTGTATAACTAGGATAGTAGTCATCACTAGCGCAACGCATGTGGACAAAGATGACTCACACAAATGTGCAGTGTATGCGTTCATCATCATCATAGCAGCCATGAGCCTAACCAAAAGGTACTGTAGCTTGGGCCGCCGCTCAACACAACAATGACGTGGAATATCCTAAAAGAAAACGTTACTAAGAAGGTTGAACATTACTAAAAGAAGACTAAGCAAAAGAACTAGAAATGGTATGGATACAGGTACGCCATTGACTGCGACACATCGCCATCTCGGATAGCGTCTCTAACCAGCGGTTTGAGTGATCACGAATACCCCATCCAGGCAGGCGACACCCACCCACTTTGCTCAATGGAGCAGTCAGGGTCTCCATATTTCGTGACCACGTTGTTGCTTGATCACCACGCGGTTTTACCCAACTGTTGGTGGCCTCAGTATATAATGCCCGGTGCGGTAAACGATCAGATGATATACGCAGTACGTGACCCAACCATCGCAAACTGTGTACCGTGACTAGTTGACCAATTGATCGCGCATCCCGAACGTTCCGGAATACGTACCGGCGAACTGCCCTATTGCTCACGCCATCAGTCCACTTAATGTGGGCCAGTTGGCGGAGACAACGATGGTCAAACACAGCAAGCCTGTTGATATCTTCCTTGTGAACAGACCACGTTTCCGAATCATGAAGCAAAATGGAACGCACACAGACATTATATACCCTTTCTTTCAGCGACAACCGGACGTCTTTTCGACGCCACAGATGACGCCGTTTGGCAAAGGTAACTCGTGCCTTTACAATCTTCGCTGATCTCATGAGCAATATTAGAGGCTGACGAGATAGTGCTACCCAAGTATGTGAAACTGTCCACAGTCTTAAGCGGATTAACTGCAATGCGTTCGTACAGTTACCAATTAGTCATCGATTAAAACGAGGTCGAAACAAGTCTGGCAAACTACTGAGATATGGGGAGCCTAATGACTCTGATAGTGGATCTCAGGGAAATTTAACCTGAACAGGAAGATCACGTTAGTGTGACTCAAAAGATTTGGAAGATATCAAGATGCCACATGGATTAATGTAAGTGGGAGACTGAAGAATTACGTGGCAGAAACTATCAGTTACTGTTTATAAATACGTCAATGAACCAAGTTGTCATTGGGTGGTCGCTGAACAGGCTAAATCAGTTTCCAAATGCTGTATGTACACCGTGACGACGTTCGAATAGGACTACTGAACAGGAGTCTGAAGTCTAGACGTTCCAGGAAGGTTTAAACTTTAAACGAAATCCAAAAGACATGAAGAAACGGAGTCGTGAGGTGTTATGTGTGACACAATCGCATGTAGAATCAAACCGGCTAAACTGAGGGATCTAGAATAACCAAACAGTACTTTGGTAGAACGTTTCGAGCTTGGAGAATATAGGTATCGGTTAGAAAGTCAGCGCATTCCGTTGTTCGCAGGTGGAGAAATCCCGTGCTTGTTTGAGGCAATCCAAAAAACACGAACGTTCAGACGATCACACGGGTAATTCGCCGACGGACAGTATCGCAAAACCTTCAAACTGCATCTGCTTATTTGAACAGCTTTGATGGTCGACTGATTCTTGCAGAATGATAACGCCAGGCCCCACAGTGTAAGGATGGTCCAGCAACATAAACTTGAATAAATAATTAGACTTCTTTTCTAATTAATTTGCTTTCTAAACCAAAACCCCATTGAGAACTTTAGTGGTTACTTGAGTCTCAAAAGAAAGATAATGCCTAACCCCGGTGGCTATGATGACCTCTTGGAACCGTCTACCGTAACACATCAATAAAATAAATGTAAGTGTATCAAATGTGTTAACGAGGTCACGAAAGTATGACGTAGTAACAAATGTCGTTGAGACCCATGTGTATTCTTTTAGTAAACCTGCTGTTATGTGGTTTTAACTATAAGGTCACACTGAAGGTATGGCAACAGGTTCAGCTACATCCAACGACATTCCCGTTTGGAAAAAAACAGACGCTAAAGTGTACCATAAAACGATTTTCTAAAACATTTCGGATTTCTCTATGACAAAGGGACAGTCTGCACAATAAACTCCAATACGAACGAATATGGATGCAATGCGCTAACTCAAAGCGAAGTTGCTGCGTCACAAGCACGAATGCACCCGGTAGATACTTAAGTTCACACTACCTAACATCTTGAGAAGAACAACGCATCTAAAACGGACTACTAGTAAACAGAAAGTAGACAATTTCATCAGTTTGAAACGTATACACGAGGACAGCTTGAGCGATTAGACCAGCGTATCCCTTCGCCATTTAGTTCACGTTGTGCATATTGCTGATCACATTGCATGCATTTAATGTCCCCGGTTTTTGTTGTTGGTTCTTGAACCAGGGACGACGATTGATTGACAAGGAAACAGAGTATTCTCATTCTCACTCTCTGCTCGATAGGTCTACTATTGGCTTGGTCTGTGCATTCGGCATCTGTGCGACACGCACACTATTACTTTGATCGGCCCAGGCCTTTCATCCCGCCCCAACGACGCATCGATCACCTAACAGTGTAGCAATCTACACGAACATGAACATAGCGGAACGCAGGTGAAGTAATCGGGCCACAAGTACGACTGACCCCGACGGCAATAAGAAAGAGTGAGTACAGTCACAGAAAACGGAATAATCTTGACGATATTCCTTCGCTTGATTGATTGAACTTGGAATGTCAAAGCCAAACCAGTGTATTGAGGGGTTGAGAGGAAATGCGCGATCCCGTTAAATCAGCTATGTGTATGACAGATACATATCGAACGCACATCTCTGGCTAGTGATAAACTTGCCGAAGAAAAAGTGAGAATGAAGGTTTCTTGTGTTAACTGATCGGCCAATCATCATCCCTGGCTTCAGAACCAATTGCAACAGCCACGGTTATTAAACATACGAAATACGACCAGTAATGTACGGAACGTCAAATAAACAGCAGAAAGATAGATTAGATTGCGGCGACCCGAAATGAAGTGAACAAACATGTTTTGACAACGAGGCTGTGAAGGGCAGTTAAACCTTTGACTAATGTGTCATTGAAGTGACCCACTATGAAGGATATTTAGACCATCGATAGCTTGATGAAGCACCTAGACACTCAAGATAACGAAGGGGGATGTGAAAAAAATCCATACATTTACACAGTGTCGGAGGACACAATATAACGAATTGAGAAGTTAATGACAGTCTGAGAAGTCCTTCTCCTCTGTTCAGCTAATTAAGATTCTTAGAATAACTCTCATATCCAGAACCTTAAGTAAAGCTAGAACAAGGTATCACATTGGAACGCGTGAACAAAGCGTTGAACGTACATTACAGAACGCGTGCGACTGTCTTAAGGAAACAATCAATAATCGGCTCCAACTCGTAGCTCCTATTGTGCAGCTGGTAACATCCAACAAACGGTGATGCGTCAGTTTATCAAGGAGGTTGCTATCGAAAGCTGTCAGATGACTTTGACATAATTTTGAAGTGGTCACAATTTAATGTAGCAGGGCTGATTGTTTGAGAAGTTCTACAAAGAATGATCGCTCACAAAGCACCGATCATTCCGAACTGGTGACATCATCATATCATCATTATAGACAGCAATACATCAGTGGATCACACAGATTCTTAACTGTCACAACTGGTGACAATAATGAAATCAACAGTCTTCACAGAAGAACTGATAGTTCACACTATCGTCTATAGCGTCATGCTTTTTCCAATCTATATAAGATTGAAAAATTCGTGGTACGTTCGGATAAAGACACATATCATTCGTTATTGTAAGGCAGATATGATGTTTCCTTGTGTCGACCTGTACGATGGCATACTGAAACAAAAGGGCTGAAGGTCAGGTACCGAACGAGAACATTCGACGCATAGGCATAAGAAAAGACACCACGACCTCCAGGAAAATTTTTCAAAGAAACGAGAAAAGTGGTTAGTAGAGGACCTATGATATTTTGCGCGTGCCATAAAATTGTTAGAGCGGTTAAAATTGACTACGGGGCACTTGCCTGAATATCAGTGTCGACGGCGTCTACCGCTCAACACGTGGAGTTGTTGACGATATTTCTGAAATTTCAATACGATGCGACAAGCATTTGAGGAGACCAATCAGACAAAAAAATGTTGAGCAGCTTTAATGAATTCGCAGCAGCCTAAGAAGAAAAACGGGCTGATCGCATGTATGATTTGGCTGGATATGGCAGGAGTGACAAAGCCAATACGACGATCAAGTTCAGTGACAAACTGGAGAGAAAAGGACAAATTCGTTTAATACAATTAGTCGAGAAAGATGCTCAATGACAATCGGCATCTCAATCAGTAAGCACAAGGTGAACAAGTTCGCGGCAGCTAAGTACATGAGGAAGTGCCATGGTGTAACATTGTCAGATAAACGTGTTGAATAGATCGGAACAAGCAACAAAGATGAACCACAAAGAAAACAGTGAAACAAAATCCAACTGATGGCGCTTTACCTCGTCTACCACCGAATCCTCATGGTCATAAACATCCTGTCTTGGGTCCCGAGCAGAGGCGTGAGGTCGATCGATACCACCGGACGGTTTGCTGCTCGGATGAATTTTTTTCGAAGTTCGCGACATGGTTTGGGGCGCTATATTTGCGTTGCCTGCATCCGTTGTTTTGACGCGTCGAGATTTGCTGCCGTTCGGGTCATCGGAGTCAGCAGCACATTCTGTGAGCCTTGGCTGTTTAGCTGGTGAGGATTCTGTGAGACTAGAGTCGGAATCGCGCGTGGCGGAAACCGTAGACGGAAGCGGCGCTGGCGTTGGTTCGGTGGACTGTGAGTTTTTCTTATCCTCCTAGAAGGAGTAAATATAAATGTTTGTATACAAAGAGGAGAGAATGGCTAGTAAGACAGACTGAGAATCCTATGCCAGGTTATCCGCAACAATTTCACGTAGGTTAAGGTAATCTTAGTCACTTCCCACATGTGACCCAGTCTATAGCACGATAGCCGGGGCCTTATGGTATGGACCAGGAAATGTAACAGTATGCACTACGCAAACAGCCAATAATGTACGGAACAAAAATAGATCGTTCTTGCAGCTGATTGGAACGGAGATCGCGCACATTACGGACACTAGCCTGGTTGTGAGGCGCGCGGGTTTGAAAATAGGAAACATATCAAAACAGATGACCCGTTTTCCTAGAGAGAAAAATTAAATCAATCTGACGCATTTCTGGGTGGTCAACCAGCGGGCGAAGGTCGTCAGCCGAACACTGTTTACCAATGCCTCAGGTGACTGACGTTAGGCGCGAGGTATACAAATTACAGTCTGGAATGAAGAAACAGTGATAGGTTAACCACTACAGATCGTGCACGTAAAACGGACCGAGGATTCCGTAGTTCACAATTTGTGAAGGAGACGTCAAACTAAGTCACTGTGACGTGAGTTGGCTGTTAGTGAAGTGAAGACAGCTAATGAAGCTAGGCAGTGAATATAATCCAAAACCCGTCCCACACACATTATGCTTTGCTTTCATTTGTAACTGAATCAATCGGTTTCACGGTGTACCTACTGTGACGTTCACATTTAGATTTAGGTTTCAATTCCTAAGTGAAAAGTAGTTGGACAACAACGACTGATCTACTGTGGTCTATGATGATGACTACAAGGATAAGAATATTGATACTGTTGGTGATGACGATAATGCTAATTAGTGTCGTTGTTTCAGAGTATACAGAACTGGATATACCCAACAAACATCAGTAGTACGTCAAATTGTTCCATGAAGTTGAATAAATTAACAGAACTTTCAGAGGAGAGGAATTCTTTTAGAGATGAATATCCGTAACGGCCCACAGTAGTCACCTTCAGGCGACAAGATGTGCCCCTCAATTTCAAAGAGTCATCCACAATGAAGTAAACCAGGTCTGACGGAAAAACAGTCGTAAACAAATAGTTCCAGAGTGAAAAATGTGGCAAACATAACCTTACAAAATATCATAAGTCCCTATTGACGATGCTGTAAAATGACAAATGATAAACACTGTATTTAAAAATCTCCACTGACACTTTACTATTGTTTGCGTTCCCACAAAACTTGATTACAACTTAAACAGGACTATGGTTAAAACGACAGAATGCATACATGCAGGGAAGAGATAGACAAAAATTAATAGCAAGATTATCAAACCAAACCGGTAGTCGAATACACAACAATCTGCATTAAAAACAAGTTAAGAGTATAGATAATTAGGAGTTACAAAAGAGACATCCATTTTACACGCACTTCTGCTTGAAGTTTTTCTGTCAGAATCACCGTCAAATAGTCTTTCACAGGTCTCCCCGGAGGATTCCAATTGATATAGAAATGAGGCGATCGTCGAGAAAGAAATCGCATTGCTCGCCAGCACCATTCCTCTTTGTTTACTGACCTGGGTGTGGTGAACAGAATGAGAATAAGCAAGCAGTGTTAGGGTCAAAGTGACTCGAACTAAACATGGAACAATCTGTCCTTGAGGTTTCTTACGTACAGCAGATTACAGGAGGGACCAGCTCACTAAGACTGCATGCAATATATCTGACATAAAGTCCACTAACACAAAGTGACGGTTCAAACAGGAAGTGCCGACAAAATGATGCACTAGCGTCGTTAACACGAACCTGGGTAAGTTCGCAAAACTTTTGGACAGGGAACTAACAACATTACTACCGCCAACACTAGTGCCTATATGTTACAAAGTCAAGGAAAGAATAGGATTTGGTTGGAAGAGAAAGAGATGAGACAAACGTTCTGTGAGATCAAGAAGTCAACCACGATACAGATTTCTTGTGGCTGTCACTGCCATGCTTCATTACTTGCACTTACTTCACAAGCACCTCAACCAAACAACCAAAACATATGTCTCAGCGAACGTGATCTGCCGCTCTATCCCCTAACGTTACCAGTCATAGGTCAGGTAAGTTAAGAAAACTCCAGTCTAGAAGACAAACACGATTCGCAGTACCCAACTTACTAATGGCAGCTTTTAACATCGTTTGCCATGTCATCGACTGGCCATCTCGCACTTTACGCCTGTGAGCTGAGGGCTTACCTATGAACGTGCAGCGTAGTAGACGACGGGTTGGCATTCCATGTATTTCGCGGCTTTTGATGAGTGAACTTGCTTGATCCTCAAGATCAAAGAGGCGCCTCTCAATTTTCTGGCTACTAACCAGCTAAAGCTATCCGGTGTGTGCAACTGCACCCGCACCGATGACTAAATACATCATGACTTTTTATATCCCCAACCGAGAGCGGCCACTTTTCGTGGCTATAGATTAAAAACGCTTCATAAATCTTAAAGTTAACCACGTTTAAACAACACAGTAATGGGAAAAACTGAAGTACGTCGCAAATGGGGAAGATGGTTTATCTGGAACCATCAGCAAAAAAATGAAATAAAAATTACAACTGGATACAATCAACTGTAAACTGTTTTCAAACTACCCGCAAATTGACAGATGGACGGTGGAGCCGTACGAGCCCGCCAACTGTAAATCACGGTACATATTGGGAATCAGGAGGCCCAAATACAGAAAAACCAATAAGACAAGCTCGTAAAATCGATGATCTAGTCGATATGATCCAGCCCATTAGCATAAAAATTATTAGTTCTGGACGAGCAGTCCAAATAACCAAAAATAAGTCACGACGAAATGATTAAGAGCGTAACATTACAAAACACAATTACACTAAAATATATCGAGTTTTCAACTTGACCTGTAAATTATCGATAACTATGCTTACTAGTAATTTCACCAAATATCCACTCTCAAATGTGAGAGCAGGTAAGAAGTCCGCCACTGTATGTACTTCTAAGGTGCTTGATTTCAAAGCTTTAACGTCGGAGGTACGGTCAAATTCAAGGAGTCTTCGCCGCCAGATGACAAACAGAATCGCATGAGTGATAGATACCATCAACTCCTCCAAGCCAAGACAATGACAGCCCTTGCGGGAGGTGGGGTTCGACTCCATAGCTGTATGATTGGTAACCGGAAGTCTTTACAATTTAGCTACTTCGGGCTGAATGAAATCAACATCAAACGGCTGTAGGCAAGACTGTGGTCGGCCAATCCACTGTAACAAAAACCCTACTTGGGATGGACTCATGCTTGCTAGATCAAACTATGCCTAGAACTGTGTATTTTAAGAATGTTGAAAGTGTTCGAGAGATTAATACCCGCTAAAATGACTACCCGATCAACCACTGGTGGTCTACTCAATATACTTATTGATATTTACGATCGATAATGAATATTGCTGTTACCGGTTTTGTTCGATTACTCGGAAGATTTAAGATCGTCCAAGATTATTCGGATAACAATAATTTCTTTAACTGTGTAAACGAGCAACACTGTGTAAATTGTTGCAAAGCCACGATATTCCACCAAGCTTAAGTTACTTACTAAGTGATTATATCACCAGTCGAACACAAAGCACAAACTTCAACAACACAAATAGCAGGAAGTTTAGGAGATAATTAATTTTTCTAGAGGTCACTAAGCGAGGGACCGCATACCGATAATAACCTTTCTATTGACTTGTTTGTATGCTAGTAAATTCGAAATCTTTCGCGTTCATTCTTAATTCAACCATCGTTATCTGTTAACTCATATCAATGTCGGATATGTGATTATGATGGCGGATGAGATGTATGAAGCAGTTTCTCGACTTGAAAACGCGGCTTCAACACCGAGGATGGGGTAGAGAACCGAACAGCAAGATTATCAGTGATGCTTGGTCTATACTAAAAGTGTGAGATAAAATGAAGACAACTCTTTCTGTTAATCGATCCATACCAAATATTTGAAAGTGTGGAATTTTACAGAACTAAATATGAGCTTTGGAATGACTTGATGGACAGTTTGAAGTATATGGAGTGAAATGCATATGGTATATAGATTGTCTGAACGCGCCAGCTCTTAACATGGGTATCAGCCTTTCTGTTCAAAAATTGACCAAAATTACCCAATCGGGAAGTTGAAACACTAAGCTTCACGAAAGCGAACAGAATTAGAACACAGCAACGAGTGCGAGGACGAATGTTAAAGTAGGTTTTATTGCATATACAATGGCAGTCACTGTAAGGATCTTTCAATAGTGCGTGTTTACAACGGAATTTCAGTCGCACATAAACAGAAGTGGTCGATGCCAAAAGGTGAGGGAGAACTAGTGAACATGTAATTACTAATTCTACCAACATGCAATGATAGATCAGATACAGAACGCCGTGCCGCTGCTATTTGGAAGATAACCTAGGGGCTTGTTTAAACCAATGCCATAGTAATAGTTTCCAACATGTGTACCTTGGACGGAATACAGTCAACGCAATTCCATTCCGTTGAACAACGGATTAATAACACATTTTGCAGAAGAAAAAGCTCGCTGTTTGTACGTTAGGCAGGTTAACACTTCAACGTCGGGGCTTGGCTTTATAGAACCTCAGGAATCAGGTTCAAAGGATAACGCTCAACAGTAATTGGACAGTGCAAGAGAAAATGCAAAATCAAATACAATCGCACATATGAGAAACTGAGCTACATATTAATTCCCCCTCCAGTTGTTCCAAATTCGGCGTGGTGCCTAAATGCAATAAATTAAGTGCCCACCTTTTTAAGGATGTTGGAATAGCTTCATCCATTAACCTCACAAATGCACCTTACTGTGCCACTCCGTGGGCAATGTATGCGTACAAAAATGTGAGGTGCTGTGAAACAATGAACATTCCGTGGTAACATAAACTTGGTTATAATTAGGCCAATGGCAAAAATTACTTTCCGGTTTTGCGAGGCCGTCAGAAACGGCGTTTTTAAGATAATATACCTTCCTATACACAATGGTCGATTCTATTTCAATGGCCAGCCTGACTGTAGGTTAGATTTTATGCAAGTATTGAAAATCAGATAACACAGTAGAAAGAATCATCTCCGAAAAACGACGAAAACCAACCGATATTCTTCCGCTACTTTCTCAGCCGGATCAAGTTCCAGGATTGCATCTTGGAAGTAGGCTTGCAGACTGGGCCGAAACAATCGTCGCTCATCACGGCAGGCAGCCAAATTATCCGGACACACGTTCCACAATTTGTCCAACTCACGATTACCGAAGCGAAAAATTTTATTTCCGGTTCGGTCGACCAAAGGATTTGTACGCCGTTTCCTAAACGGGAGAACACAATAGTAAGGATGTGCAAAAATCAACGAAAAACAACGCTATGTGAGTGGCGACTTTGAAAATAGAATTTGAAGCTTCAGCTACGTCTGTAAACAGGAAACCTTTTAAACTGCAGATTTACAGGGTAAAGAAAGTTTTGATGTAACCGAAATGTGCAAACTGAATGGAAAAATAAGAAAACAACATAATATTTTCAATGTATCGGCTGAAAAACACTCTCAAGGTACTCCACAGTCCTAAGTTTCGTTGACCGATAGAACGAGATAAACAACTTAACATCACCAGAAGTGTCGTCAAGCTGCAGACTACGAAATAACACCCCGTGGAAGTTACCTACGGGATACGCGCGTCCGCCTGAAAGATAGACAGTCACAGTCAACTAATGGCAGGCTCACAGCCAGCAACCAGAGGTCACATAAAATACCGCCTATAACGCTGCAACATAACGCTCCAGAAGTCATTGCAGAACATCAATCCCTGAATTTCTCAGTAAGGAACTGGACAGCCACGAGAGACCGTGGGTATACGGTCCTTAAAGCCACGTTGTTGCTTGAGGTGATCACATTATTCAGCCACAGGCTATGACTGCCTCAAAAAGAGGTAAGAAGTGTGCTGCTGTATCGTTCACTGTTTGGTACCACGTGACGTTTGAAACAAGTAAGTTTAAGATCGACGACCCGATATGCAAGTTAACGAACAAACACATCAAAACTACCGCAGTTAGCTATCAAAGCCACTACAACCTGTTTAACATCAAAGAATCCGTCATTAGATATTCACGACATGACTCGATCAGCACGATTCCCTAGCACCTCAACCCCTCGAAGATGTGACGTTGAAAAAAAATGAACACAATAGTTTGTGACACTTAGCAGGTACAGTTCAGATAGCGTTCAAAGTGCATTATCCCCTAGACTTCTTACAAATCTACGTAAGCGCATCGGTTAAATATTCACTTAACCAGAGTTGTTATTGTTGGCCTCTTGGTACGGTTCACCTACGTGAGGTCCATTGATTTATGCAAACACCACTTCCCATCTGACGCTACATGTCATCCACATTCCATCGTCCGGTTCAATACAGTTCTACCGAGTTCATTGTGTTGACCGACAAAGATGTCTCGCAACTTCAACTCCTCACCTCGGTGTGCTTCACCACCTGATCTTAAGTCAAAGAACAGATTCTGGTCACACTGACGAATGATTACAAAGATTACAAAGACGCATATATTTGCGTCTGGGAGGGACACTTTCGAAGGTTTGTAAGAAGACGAAATAAAAACCCATCATGGAGTTCATGAACGCTATGCACAAAAGAGTGGGCACAGTAATCTTCTCCAAAACTAACTAGGTATTAAGGTGCAAGAGCGAAAACATCCCTTCTAAGAGAAACGAATGAATGCGTTGTTCCAGTTTGTCCAACACTGTACAGTGATCGGATAGTGTTCGGCCGGAATAAATCGGAATAAACAGTGTTAAACAAGGATGGCGCAAGCGAATGATAGTGAGAAGTCAGCGCAAATAAAAGTGCATGTAAAAGTGTGGTCAATCAAGGTTACTTTGGGTGATCAAAGGGTATCAACCCGAAGGTCACTTAGCACTTTTACAAGGAGACAGCGGGTGATTCATTCTGGAGCTGTATAACAAGACTGCAAGGAGTTTTGAAATAACTGGCCACCGATGAGTGCCCAAAAGTGCACACGTGCGGCGGGGCCAGCAGGTAACCAACGATGATATCGGGATGTGAACATCTGGTAGACAGTACGGAACAAATCTAACTGCTCAATCTGTAAGAATGCTGAGATGATTGTATCACAAACTGTGGGTGCCAACTAATTGCCCGTCGTATAAATCACCTTTTGCTAATGTCACAACTGACTGATATCCGTCAAATCAAGTACTACTGTCAAACATCAAGCACCTAGAATCAAGCTGAGTACGAGCGACCTTTGGAAGTGGTAACAACCCAACAATATCCATATTCCTACGTACACAATCAATAAAGGTAAATGATAACGGCTAACAAATGAGCAGCGTTAGCGATAGCCCTTCAACAGGACTTTGCTGATTTACCATTGCTAGAGATAACCTACAATAATTGCTGGATCGAACACAAACTTGAAGTAAAGAACATGATTAGGTTAATCAGACGTGCCTAAACACACCTGGGAGCAACCGGAGATTTCTCAACTGGTCGAACAAACGACGGGCAGCCTTCATTTTTCCATCGATTCCAATGGTTTTCGCGTTCCAAAATTCGTTCGATAGTTGAGACGCAGGAATCGGACGATTGTGGACTGCGATCTGCGTGTCCGATGGATAAGAGCCGAAGCACAGATTCGCGTTTCCGCGTTATCCACTCCACTTGTTCATCTGATAGTACCTGTTCAGGTCTGCAAGTGAAGACCGGGAAAGAGAGTTTCTATGAAGTGTTGAGGTGGCTTGCTACTGTGCTACTGGCACACATATTTTACACACGCGGAAACAGATATTCGCCCCTCTCTAACCTATATACGGGGGGACACAAAATGCGTGTTACGTCTGCTCCAACAGTTTCTGATGGACCATACTACACAACGGTAAGGCCATCGGGTGAAACAAACCAGAAACAGCTCGATTACAACGACAACGATGACTGCCAAACACAAGATCACAGACTTAAGTCCTCACTACCTCGGTAGCCAGCAATTACATTGCATATCGGCAGGTGCTTTGTGGTGTAAAGGCTGGAAACTTAAACCCGAAACGATGATGAAAACTACTGCACTATATCAAGTATATCATGTTATTTATCGCATTGGGTGAAAACAACAATAAATAATGAATCAAGATCAACAAGGTCCGCAGGACACTAGTATTTAAAAATACATGTAAGCTGGAATTACTGAACAACGAATCTGCTGTGCGTGGCACACAAGAGTACGGTTACCAAGACTTTTAAAAAAACTCATTCACCGCGCGAAACGCAAATTGAAAGAGAGCAACATGGAATCCGTTGAAGCCTTGAAATGTCAAGTACCGTGCATCGTCAAAAGGCGTATATGAAAACGATTAACGAAGATAAGTGCTCAATCTCCATCACAGATATACGTGAAAAGTTGATCAGGCTGTTGTTATTGCCTACCGAGAAAGGACATGCTCAACGGATAAAGTCAAAAGAAGTGTGTATTCAGATTTTGGAGATGCACGCACGCATTTCTCGGTTTTAGCTATAACTATCCCAGATTGGTTGATGAATAATGTCAAGATACGCCGCAATAATAACTTAAGTAAGCTTAGATGGTTGTAATTCAACGTACGTTTTAAACTTGCTCGGTGTGGTAAGATATTGGAAAACAAGGAGGAATTGTACCATAATCGAACGTCGAAACCCCGAATCCATAAGCTGGAGATCTAGTAGCTGCAAACGGTAAAACAAAATAGAAAAAAAGTGAACTATAATTGAAGACGATGTGGTACAGTGTTTAGCACTTGGAGAAGATAGTACAACAGATATGGTTCACGGCATACAAGCACGTACGTAAATAACAACACAATACATCCAAATGACCTTCAAGAAACCTCAGCATCTGACTACCTAGCCTGGCTCAAAAATTAGGGTTACTGTGTGTAGTTGTCAGTGACCACGAAAGGTTTGCACGCCGGTGAGCCATCGGGAGACCATGTGGTTACGTCGAGATTGAACAACTTAATTCGTAAATATGGTTAAATCAGTGGCAGTCAGGTGTGTCACAAGTTCACACAACGGCGCACAGAGCTGCGTGATGGTAGTTCACTGTGCAACGTCCAACGAGGGTAAGCTCCTTAATCCAGACAAGCCAAACAACGCCAAATGAACATAACTGAGGAACCACTACACATAGCAAAATGGAGACGTGCGCTCTAATCCAGTCACGTTTCTCAGCTCTGCCACTATAGTAAACTCCGACCACCATAGCCCGTCGACGCGCTCGGACTCGGTTAGGAGATCTAACACTAGAACTTTACAGCGCTTAAACGCTTATACAATGATCCTGCTCTTAATTACAGTCCAAGTGCGTTAGTGGTATCCGTTTAGCCCAGACCAGCCAACAGATATAGAATACTACCGGATAAATTCGCCGAGAAATTCTATGAAATCGCCAAAAGAGGAGCAAAGGTGGCAAACGAGGGATTTTTAATGAGAAGTAGAAAAAAACGCATACCTAAAACCGACGGTTGTGTGCCAAAGTAACAAGCTGGATAACGCATATAAACCAAAGCTCAACCAACTGATTAGAAATAAACTAACACGGCATTTCAACATTGGTTCGATGATAAACTACAACAGTTAGGCATGCCCCTATCCCCGTCTTGTGGAGACCAGTAGTTGGAGTGCCTCACACACTTCCTGCCCTTACTCAGTCGGGTTTACATCGGATAAGGTGTGCGTGGAACCACAAGTAGTCCAGTGCAAGACACTTTCGGTAACACGTGTGCCAGTATCCTTTAGATTCGGTAACTGTAACGAATCAATTTGGATGTAGAGGCTGCTAGCCATGAAGAAAGATTACGAGACCTGTGTCTGTCGGATTTGACATCCAAGGTCTGCGACGGCGGCAGTCAGATAGGGTAAGACACCGTAACTTACCGTTTTCTAGTTGCAGAAGGTGAGGTGATGTACGCAAAATGATCTTCGATGTTCCATAGGATTGATAAGGTCAAATAGGTTACCAAACAAATTCCTCCACAAAAGATATAATTAGATTGAGCTAATTAGAACCTGGCGCTAAGCTTAGTAGCTTATGAACAAAAAAAGACAACGTGGAGAAAACATGCAAAAACTGAAAGCTGCCATGGATGATGAAGATCGTCTTGCTTTAAAAACTGAAGAATACTAACCAAAGATGAACGAGATAAGACGTTAGTAGGAGTGGATAACTCACTTTTTCGCTCGTCAAATATTTGGAAAATTTGTTTCCATTGGTTTCACAACACATATCGCTTTCATCTGAACCAAGAAGCTTGATGCTCGAGAATATTTCCAAAACAGTGTCTGCGCTATTTTGGAACACCGCCCACTTTGCCTTATCATAACAAATTGTAGGCATTTTGAAGAATTCTTGTAGTGACCAAAACTTAACGTATAAATTGGCATCGACTTCCATAGGAATCGGACTGTCCGTGGTCTCGCCTTCTTCCAAATCCTCTGCATGATTCTCGGTGGAAGTCTGACGCTTGAATGCAGACGCTTCCGGGGTCTTGTTGTAAGGGGTCTCTTTCTCCAGATTGAAATTACTCATCAGATTAAGACCAGATTTTTCATCTAACGGAAACAACCTGGATAAGAACAATTGTATTTGACCGCAAAATTCGGTATTTTGTGACTTTGACAGACGGCGTAGGAGATCTTGAAAACAACAGTTTTGAATATTGTGCGAACGTAACTAAACGAAACATACCATTGCACATGCGCAAAAGAGTGTTCCGCCCGGAGGCGAACAAGGGAACCTGTGAGGGCGTTCAAAAGTAACCGTTAATTTCACTTACATCTTTTAGAGTAGTTATTGTTTCTTCCATGAATCCGAACAACTCCTGGCAAACAGATATTGGTTTTGTGTTGAAAACATCCGCGAACAATAGAAAGGGAGTAGGTGCAGAACAAATGTCTGGAATTCGATAATTGAAAGGTTTGTCATACTGTATAACATCAACCTCGCAAAGATAATGACTATACTTTATAGTACGAGGTAGGAGACAAATAAGTCACAGCTCATACGTTTCGCAAGTGGCATGACAACGAGCGCATATTTGCCACAGAAGTTCAAAACACAGCTTGCCAGTTTCTAGCACAAGAAAAACAACGTAATACACCACAGCATCATCAAACGACAACAAAGAGCAGATCACTTTTAGTCATTAGGTCGGGTTTGTTATAAAACAGAAGGTCCCGTAATTCACAATCAGCCGTTGGAGGGTGTAGTTATATTGGTAATTAACAGTGCATAATGGCGCATACATTATTGTTCCTGATTGTTCCCTGTGAAACCAGGATAAAGAACCAACAAGGGCAACAAAAGCCCCGCAAATATTCTCTTACTCAAAATCAGTGCCCGATTTACAAGGTGCAAGTGTCATAATGTTGATTAGTCGAAGCTAAGCAAGAATGTTGGGATGTTGGGAAGACTTAGCGTTGAACCGGATGGTCTGAAGAAATGTGATCCAGACAGGCGTCCGCAAAGTCAATGAGCAATTAGTACGCGGTCGAGAACGGAAGCGCGGGGTACGCAAAGGAATCATCGGTGTCACAGGTCGTGGTGACGATTCTGTGGGGTTGCGATGCGTGCGGCAGCGAATGCGTTGACTGCCTCGGATCAGTGGATCACCAACGTACTCATAGTATACCGTCGTTCATGAGACAATGAGTACGTTCAGCTCAAGTAGGTTATATCAGTTATACCTATCTTTATCTTGTTCGCAGCAACCAACGACTACCGACGTTTGGAAACTCACCGGTTCCTATTTTCAGAAACTTGTCCCCATGGCCTTCAACTTTTCTTTCTCTTCAGCTTTGTTGACGTGCTGTATGGTGAATGCTATGTCTGTTTCCTTCCAGTCCAACCTCGAAGTTTTTTTTTCCTCATATCCTCCTTAGAGTGGACTGACATGTATTTCTCAACCGAACTACTTCTTGCATTATATTTTCAACAGTTTCTTTCCCAGCTTATATCTTACTAACTTTCTGTTTCATCTCCCGAGAGACAGGAGTTTCAGTTTCGTGCTGGCCTATTGATTGGCTAACCAGCGTTGGTTGGTTCGACACAAAGGTCTAACACAGAAGTCTTCTGGTCTTATCAATTTCCAGTTTACACTGGATACGTAGTCTGAGTGGAATCACAAGGAGTTCAGCGCAAGTCACTTGTGGTGAGTGTTATGCACATGCGTCCTTTGGCTTCCCGTCAGTGACAGGCTAATCGGAAACGGATGCCACTAATCATATATATCCTCGAACGACTGTGCCAGTGGCAACCACTGGTGGCAGCATATATACACACATAATCAGAATAGAATTTTCCGACCTATACTGCTACCTTAGCGAGGTGGTCGGGCTTGTGTACTGTTTTGATCAGGCGGGCTATGCTGATAAGGACTCCGGTCCATCCAGGTGCAACCTTGTCAGACAGGCCAAAGGGGAGCAGTCAGACGAAAAGCAGTTACACTCATAGGATTGTATATCGCATTACTGACCGCGTAGGAGTGCTTAGGCAATGAGGTACGATCCTATGGGCATA